>CM055956.1:57657514-57750877 GCA_029490685.1 Schizonepeta tenuifolia
ACACTCTCTATCCAGGGAAATATGTTAAAACAAAAAAAAATGAATATGAAATCTACAATAAGCAAAGCATCAACGAAAAAAACTATACTTCAACAAAGAAGTGAAAAAAGAAACAATGACATTGTAAAGTATAGTGTATTCATGGCACTTTTAATTATAGTCAAGTATCAAACATGAATGAAAATTGTTAAAGCACAAAAAATTGGAGAACAAAATTATATAAAGAAACATAGACTAAAAATAAACAGAATGCAATCTTTAACAGGAAAATTTTGATACAACACAAATACGTAAATATGGATTCAACAATAACAACAAGATATATGAAGGAAGCTTCAACATAAAATCATCAAACATAAAATGAAATTTGTTAAAGCACAAATAATTAAACAAAAGCAAGTTAAAAACAAACAGAGACAAGAGGGTTAGATCAAATAAAGCAAAAAGTAAGGAACTCATAAACAGCAAGACGGGTTTACCCAGAAAAATCGAAACACATGGACACAGTAAGAAAGAAAAAATAATACAAAAAATAACGAGCTATGCTTACCGGAAAAATTAATCGGAACTACACGCTTCGTCGCAGGAATGAAAACCCTATAAAAATTAGAAGACAAAACATAGAATGAGAAAATGGTAGGGATCTCTGATAAACAAAAGAAGACGAAGAAGACATTCAAAATCGAGTTACAGAGAAAATTCTCACCGAGTACAGATCGAGAAACTGAAATCGCATAGGGATGACGATGAAACAACAAATTTGAAATAGAGAAGGTGAAATCGCGTAGGGACGACTACAGCTCGAGAATTTGAACAGATGTAAAATCAAGAAGGTGAACTACAGAGAAAAAACAAGTACAGTAGATAAAGAGAGAGGAAAAAACGATTACAGTTGAGGGAAAAAAAATTCAAAGAGAACGGGAAAGAGTAGATAAAGAGCAGAAATAGAAAGAAAGAGTAGATTTGATGATATGGTGGGAATTATAAATTGTGTAGAAGGGTAAAAAAGAAAGATAAAGTGCTAAATTTATAACTTTTAATAAGGAGTGCTAAATATTGAAAAAACTAACTTGGAAGTGCTAGTATTGGGGATTTTCTCTATTCTATTATTATAATTTCTCTTTTTCTTATTCTCAATTAACTCTTATTTAATAGAAATTCGTTTTTTTTTTCTTAATATTCCAAACTCGATAACTTCATCGACTTATTTCAAATTAAAACGATTTGAAAAGCAAACTCAATCAATTTCACTAAAGTGTCATCAATTATTCAATACTCGACATACTATCAATAAACGAGCTTTTAAACACTTATCATTTAATTTAAAAACTTACTCAATTCATTATTGCTAATTTAATGAATAACTCTTACTCGACTCTATACTCACAAGTTTCTCTTACTCGACTTGTCTCTTCATAGATTATCTAAGCTCATCTTAACTCGTTATTCTCATATTCTATTATTTCTTATTTTATTAAGAAATTACCTCTTTAGTTATTTAATTCTAACTTTATTATTTTTATTTCAAAACTCTTTTATTAATCCGAGTAAACGAACTCGAACTCGACTTAACTCTTTACTAAATTTCTTATGCTCGACTCTTCAATTATTTTCTCTTTAAAAGAGAATTTATTTACCTTAAGATTAATTCCTTATTATTTCTCGTTCGATTAAACGACTCAACCTCAACTAATTCGTTTCAAATTTTATACTCAACTTTTAACTCTATTTTCTTAATTGGAACTCTTCTTTTTATTTTTCAATTATTATTATCCCTTTTTAATCTCTTATTATTAAACTCAATTAATTCTTCCTCTTAAACTCTAATTATTTAATAAAGAATTATTTTTCTTTATTTTTCTCAATTTCATGCCTCATAATTAATTTAATAATTTTTCCTTTTTCTTTTCTATTTAATTTTATTCTCAAAATTTTTAATTATTTTATTAATTTAATTTATTTTATAATTAATTTTAGTGTTCTTTAAATCTTCATAAAATACACCAAGAACACCTAGAACACCAAGAACACTCATTCAAATCTTCAAAAATACACCAAGAACACATAGAACACACACTAGGTATTCAAAACTTATTTCCATCGATTTTTGCATAAATTTTGCACTAGATTTTCATTTTCTTCATCTAAAAAATTCTTATTGATCATCTAATACTCCAAATTAAATACAAACACATTCAAATCCTCATATCATCAAATTCATCAAAAATCTTCAAAAATATTTTTCCTCCTACACATGCATATGTATCGATTTTTTTCTCATAAACAACATAATGAATTAAATCATTATACTCTCATACTCATCTCATGCTCATAACATCATTAAATCATTAAACAATAAATCAATCAAATATTCCTCCAAAAATACTCAAAACTCACGGCATTAGCATAGAAATTAGGCAATTAGTTTTCTTCAATTTCTCATGCATAAAACTCATTCCGAACATACTCATAAACACATATAAATCATAAATCATCAAGAAATCATGAAAATCGATTTTTCTTCCTCTTTTCCTATTTTTCGGTTTTCCTCAAATTTTTATAGGATTTTTATTTCTCTTTTCTCTTTTAATTCTTAGATCAATTTCTAGGGCTTGATTTTCCTAACAATTTACTCACATCGATTCTCACATCGAAACCCTAGTTTGCCTAAGCATAAATTAAAGCATGCATATTTTCTTTTCTTTTAGGGATTAGAGATTACATATATACAATTAGTCAAATGAATAACCTACTTTAAAAGATTAAATCAAAGCTCTCCTCTTGATCTTGGTTGGACCGAAATGAAGGGATTTAGGACTCAAGTCTCTAGCTTAGAATTTCCATGGTGGATTTCACCTTGAACCTCAAGAAAAATAAGATAATAATCAACCATCTCTTCTAGGGCATGTATGCCGAAAATTAAAGGAAAATGAGAGATGATTTTGCTTGGAACTAGACTCAAAATTTGAAGGATTAAGTTACCTCTTCAATTTGGGTTTGAAAGATTAAGGATGATAATGATCTTCTTTGGAACTTGAAAGCTTGGAAGCTTGATCTCTTAAGCTTCAATGGAGATTTTCATCTCTATGTGTGTGTGTGTATTTCTCGGCAATGAGAGAGAGGGATGAGACAAATTTTTCTTTCTTTTCTTTGGTGATGATACACGATGGAGAGAGAGAGTTTGAGAAAGATGTGAGATGATGAATGCATTTTAGCTTCTTCAATAAGGAAATGACAGAATTAAACTGAGTGAAGAGAATATCATCATTGTTATTCCTTGTAGAGTAGAAAATAGGTGTCTAAGAGAGAGATATTAGGGAGAGAGAGAGATAAGGTCGGTGGGAGAGGGAGAGAGATGAGAGAGAGATTCTCTTTTTACCTTACTGATATAATTTTACCCGGATGAAAAAGTTTTCCGGTAGAATATGTCCGTGTTATTTCATTTATACTGAAAATGGCTCTAAACTCTCCTCGTCTCGTTTCCGACATAAAAAACACCTCAACTCTATCTCATGTCCCATGAAATAAATCAAGGATTCTAAATATCTAATTTTTAGGTTAAAATTCCATGTAATAAAGAAGAACCTAAAATTGCTCAGCTGATTTATCCGTTAAGAACTAAACTCTTAGAATTCTCTCAAGTGATCTCGGATGAGCTTCTAATGTATCTCAAAAGTCTTAGAATCAAATATAGATTCAAAAGACACTAATTAGGTTAAGTTCTGAGTTCGTCGGTGAATAGTATTTTCTCGGTTCTCGTTACTATTCACTGAAAAGTACAAGTTCTCGAAATTCTCCAAAAGTCATACTCATGCTCAAACTCACATAAATAAACTCAATTAATGCATCACATACTCGATTCGAATAATCGAATCGAGAAGAATTCACGTCAAAGCACATAAGGGCAATTTGGTCGTTTCAAGCAAATTCCTTTTCTTGGAAAATTTTTATTACTCAAGGCATATTATTTAAGCATATTATTATATTTAGAACGCAATTAAAGACTTACAAAAATTCGGGGTATTACAGAGAGAGTTCTGAGGAGATACAAAACAAGCAACAACCAAGTCACTACTGGCCTCAATCACGAAGGGGAACTTTTGAGAGGCTAGGAGGAAAAACATGAGAGAAATCACTCTTCTCCTTCTTCACCTTCATCTTGCTTGGAGAGAGAGAAAGATATGAAAAGCTGCTTACGCCACTTCACTCTTTGTGTTGTCTCTCGGCACATCGGCGTGTTTTTTCTCTACTTGTATCACCCTCATTTTAGCCTTATTGTGGAGACCTCTATTTATAGAGGAAGATCAATCTAGCCATTGAAAAGAGCCGGTTGACCTCTGCCAAAAGCATGGCACTCCACATGCTTTACTGGCAACTTTCTTGAGATGGTACTTGCGACCTTTGCTTTTTGCACGTCGCGGTTGTCGACCCATTTATGGAAAGTTTTCCAGCTGACTTGTGCTCCCAAGTAGATTCAAAAGCTGGACTGCAGCTTCTCCGTCTTCAGCATATTTTCTTCTCCGCTTCGAGACATCTTGACTTTGACACAACTTCTCTTCACATTAACTATATGCCTTCAGTTGCATAGTTTAGTTGTGGTGTCAATTGAGCTGCTGTCCAACTGAGTCCGTGCTTCTATTTGGGTTGATGTCTAAACTGACCTTAAGTCTCAACTGAGTGTGATCACTCAGTTGAGTCTTGGTCTCACCTGAGTTTGAACCTCAGTTGAGTTCTTCACGAACCTCATTTTTTAGTTCGGGTGACTTCTTCTGCTTGACTATTGTAAAAATAAAATCCCTACGCTCAAATAGTGAGCTCTAGCTAAACAGACTAAAGCCAATCATCTACTCGGTTGGGGTTAGTTGGGCTTTAGGCATCTTTTAAAACCTTAATAATTTTCCCAACAAGTTGTAACTATAATCTCTCCCCAACTTGTTATCAAAAATAATAAGTTGCTGGTTTTTAAAGGGTCTTGATTTATTAACTTTACTTGATGACCACTATCTCGTTGTCAAAGTTTGGAGTTAATTGTTTTATATGTCTTGCACTAACCCTCTACTTCTTATAGACTAGAACTCAGTTCGTTTGTAAGATAGGTGATGTCAGTTTAGGGTTTAGGCATCATAAAAAAGGGGAAATTATTGGGAAAATTAGTGATTTATCCTAAAACCCAACAGACCCAACTGAGTAAATGAAGCTATCAGTCTAAACTTAGATAAAGCTCACTGTTTGAGCGTAGGGATTTTATCTTTACAGGTTTCAAGCAGAAGACCTCAGTTAGACTGAGAAGGCAAAGATGGCCAGTCCAACCCAGGAAAAGTTTTTGCCAAGTTGACTCCACTATTGAGTGTCCGTGCAGTTCGTGCATGTCGAGATTCAGACATCACAAAGTCAAGAAAAGAAGACCTTGAAGATGGAGAAAGAAGTGGAGTTAGAATTTGAAATTCAAATTTACTCAGCAACGCGAAAATAGGCTGGAAACTTTCCATAAATTGACCGACCAAGAGGTCTTGCATAAAGCAAGGGTCGAAGTTACCATTTTAGGAAATGTTGCAGAAAAGCAAGTGGAGTGCCATACTTTTGGTAGAGGTCCAATGGCTAGTTTACCTCTCTCTATTTAAATAAGGGTCTCGCCATTTACAAGAAGAGAGTGAGAGCACACACACGCAAAAGAGCTATCAAGCAGATTTAGAGCACATCTCTCTCGCTCCAACAAGAACGAGAAGAAAAAACTGTAGAAGTAGAGTGTCCATCCCTCCTCCAGTTCCGCAGTCTAGCCTATTGGAAAAAGCCCTTTCTTGATTGAATCTAGAATAGATAGTTCTTGCTTCTCTAAGCAGATTCTCTATAATAGATCGAGTCTCTAAGCCTTAGATTGTTGCCTCCACTGGGCTCAGTGTAGAAGGAAACTTAGTTGGAAAGACCCCTAAACCACCCTTAGGTTTCTTTTAACCCATAATCAAAGAGCTAGGTCCCTTAGAACCTGTAATCTAAGGATAGGCTTTACACTTGCCCGTAAAAGTGTTGTAGGGGTTGTTTTTGCCCAGAAAAAACTGTAGCTTGTGCATATGCCCGTAAAAGTGTTGTAAGATTTGGTTTGAACTTGTAATCAAACAGGTTAGGTTGCTTGGTACCTGTAAACCAAGTGGAATCTTATCTAGTGGATTGCTTCCCGAGAAGTCGTGGAGATAGGATATTGATCTCCAAACCACGTTAAACTATATTGTGTCATTTACTTTCAGTATTTTAATTTCTGCTAATCTAACCAACTGACTTGCATACAATCCTTTATCTTGCACTAAAACAGTTTTAGGGAACTTGACCTTCCCTCAAAATGGTTTTCAGTTGAAGTAACGAGTTATCCCACCAAATTCTGCAAAGTAATAACTCTGATAAAACCTCAGTTGGTGTTACACAGCTAACCCTCAGTCAAAGAAGTCAGTTGTGCATCCAACTGTGTGAATCCTCCAACTTTCCTTTACAGTTGTTGAGTCAATTGAACTGCATAGTTCTTGAAGAATCATTAACTTGATCTTTGATTGTATTAAAAATCCCTAGTGTATCCCCACCCCCCATATACCAGTTACTCGTTACAGGGACCATCATCTACTATTATCGAAATTGTCGAGTTTGAATGTTCGAGTTTGAGAAAGACTGTTGGTATAATACTTGAATGGAGTTAAGAGTGAAGAAAGTTTGATAAGTCGAACTGAGAAAGTTAGGAAACCCGAGTCAAGTAGAAATCCGATCACCGAGTTTAGAATTCATTCTTTTCCAAAAAGTAGAACTCGTCTTTATAAGATGCTACTCTTGAAGGAACTTGCAGATTTGAGAAGTGACGAACGGGCATAAGTAATACCTGAGCAGTACCACTTGACAGGTGTGCTTTTTAACCGAGAACTTATGAATGTGATTATCAATTATTATTATTACATGAGTTTTTAAATTAATTAACTTGCCAATGTTCTGAGTTTTAGTATGTTTAATCATCTACTTGAGTTATTATGATCCTGTGGGAGACGGGATAACACACGTTGTATTAGAGGTGACTGTGAGCCTTACTTCGGTTAGGCCAGTCACAGTTTGAGAAGGAGGCCTACTTCTCGACACACTTGAATGATGTAGATTAATTGATACCTTATATTTATATATATATATATATATATATATATATATATATATATATATTGTCTGACTGCGCAGTCCTTTCCGAAAAAGAAAACATTTTTGCATTCACAAGTTAACTATTTTATATTAACTAACACTTGTGATGCTGTAATAACCCGATCTATTATAAGTCTTTAAGTTCGTCTTGATTAAGTTAATGTGCCTTGAATTATTTGTTAATGTGCTTTTGTGTGATAAAAGTTTCTGAGAAAAGAAAAATTCTCGTAAAATTACCAAAATATCCTTGAGTGCTCCTATGTGATTTTACTTATTTCGGTTGTCCGATTCGAAGATATGATGAGTTATGTAAGCATGATTATACAAGTTTTAGTTTGAGTATGAATTTCAGAAAATTTTGAGGGGTTTCATTTTTCAATGAATAGTAATTTTCTCAAGTTTTCGACAATCTTCGAATTTTTCCGAATTTAGTCTAATTAGTGTCTTTTGAGTGTAAAAGTTCTTTTAAAACTTTTGTGATATGTTTGAGAGTCATTTGACAAAAGATTTGAGTTTGTTTTCAAAAACCCTAATATGAATATTGATTTCCGAGATTTTCTTCGTTGATCAACATTTTATTTCGAAAAATGGATTTCTAGTATCCTTGATTTATTTGGTGAGGTATGAGATGAAGTAGAGAGCTTTTCGACGTCGAGAAAGTGCCGTGGTGAGTTTTGAATCGTTTGAGAGTAAATCGTTAAAGTGGGGATGTTTTGTACCAAAAAACTTTTTCTTTCCGACAAATTTTATCTTGTTGGAAACATGACTAATCTTTAAATTCCCTCCCCCACTCTCATTTCTCTCTCACGCTCTCTCACTCTCTTCTCTCTCTCGTCGATCTCTCCCCTCTCTCTCTATCTCTACGGCCGATATTACCCTCCTTTCTCTCCCTCGATATCGGCCACATATACATATACCTACAACCTCCATTCCTCCATTGTTGATCAAGGAAGAAAGCTTGAAAGTTGCATGGAATCGAGTCTCGATCATCCTCATTTTCGAAGCAAGTAAGGTTTCTTGTTTCTTGCTTCTTGGTGATCGAAATAAGCCTAAGAAATTTCACTCTTCTTTCTCTTCTTTTTGATCGAATAGATTGAGTATTGGAGAGAAGTTTTGATCTTTTATTTTTCAAAATGAATCCTTGAATCTTGCATGATGTCATGCATGAAATTAAGAAGAAAATCCTTGATCATTCTTATATCATTTCTACCGAATATTTTATAGAAATTTGGGGATTTCCATGTTGAAATCTTGATCTTGAATTTGATTGAGGAATTAAGTTCTAGAAATTAATATAAGGTGATGTGTATGATTAATTATTGAAGGAAAAATCCTATGCATTTTCCCCTCAAAATTTCAAAAGTTTTAGTATGGAAATTAGGGAATTTTATGTTGATTCCTTGATGATCAAATTGATGATGTTTAAGTAGGAGTTGAGTATTTAGAAACATGTTAAAATGATTAAAATTTGAAGAGCATGAGTTGTATTATTAATCTCAAAATTTTCGAAACATATATGTATGTGAAACTTCATGATTTTGATGATGAAGGATGTTAGATGTTAAATTGATGTTTCATTTGTGAAATTGAATTCATAATGAGCATGTTTATAGAAGGAATTGAAGAAATAAATCGTTATGCTATAAAAACCAAAAATTTCGAACTATGTATGTATGAAGAATTGTGATTTTTTATGATCTTGAGTTCTAAGTGATGAATTGAGTATGGATTATCGAAATGGAAATTATTTGAGGCATAATAGAACTTTGAATTGTTCAAATTGGATATCTAGGCAAAAAGCCCTAGTATTTTCAAAGAAAATTACCTTAAGTGTAGATTTTTTTGATATTTGTGTTGTTTATTTAAATTAATCAAAGAATCGATCAATTGAAATTTTTGTAAGTATAATAGGATCCCGAATTTTTTAATTCTGATAAGTTATGCTA
Source organism: Schizonepeta tenuifolia (assembly GCA_029490685.1). NCBI lineage: Eukaryota > Viridiplantae > Streptophyta > Magnoliopsida > Lamiales > Lamiaceae > Schizonepeta > Schizonepeta tenuifolia. Next base: position 57,666,625 of record CM055956.1, read on the forward strand.
AAAACCCAAAAATTTCGAAACTTAGCAAATTTTTTATTTGGGAATTTTTTATTTTGATCTTGTATGGATCAATTGATGTTATATCTATGTATTAGATTTATTTAAAGCATGAAAAAATCGATCTTGTATGAAGAAATTGAGCATGGAATTTTGTGTTCTTGATGTTGTTTGATGCATGTGATGATTCTATGTTGAAATTGGAGTGAAAATAAGTATGAAAGCTTTTTGAATTTCTTAATTTAGAGTTCGTATGAGAAAGTTATGAAAAATCGAAGATCTTGTTAAATAAAAATCGAAATGCATGTTTTCAAAATCGAGAGAAAATGAACATGAATCAGGAGAAAAAGAACCCTTATGCATGAAATGTTATGAAAATCGAAAAATTTGAGAATTAGAGTTAGGGTTTTCCCGTTTCGGTTATCGAAAGTTGAAATTGATCGAGTAATTGTTCAATTGAATTTATTTTAAGTCAATTTTGAAAGTTTGAGAATTTTCTGAGCACGTGCACTTAACACTTTATCTTGAGAAATTTTGACCAATGTCTCGGATTTCGAATCCGATTCCGTAATCGAATTCCGTGAATTATTTTAATAAAAATAAAACTGTTTTAGTTCAAATTCAGTAACTTTCATTTTCGGTTCAAATTCAGTAACTTTCATTTTTCAAGTTAAGAGTCGAGTAGTGTTGAGTCAGCATGAATCAGTGTTTTGAGTCTTGATTGAAATTCTGAATATGAGATTGAGTTGTTATGAATTTTTGTGATTTTCTAGAGTTTTTCTAGAATATTTTGAAAAATATGGAAAACTTTTATTTTTCCGACTATTTACCGGTGTCAATCGTTTACCTCTCTGTGAATGTCTAATTTGAAATGTGATGATGTGATTGTGAATGAAATGTGTTAAAAGTGACCGAGAATTAATCTCGTAATTTTCTAATATCGTTTGATGTTAGAAATCGAGAATTTCCAAGTTTATGTTTTGAATAGTGATTTCTTGTTTTTCACTAAGTGTTAGAAGTTGATTTGTGAGTTGTCGTGTAGTTAATCAAAATTCTATTGAAGAGTCTGATGGTTTAGTACCCGATTAGAGGTAGAGTCAAACTTGTTCGTTCAAGTCTAGTCAAGAAAAGTTAGAGAATCTTAGTCAAGTAGAAATAAAAAATCGAGCCTTAGGATTCATTTCGTTTTTCAAGAAAGGTAGACTCATCCTCATAAGATGTTATACTTGAAGGAACGAGCGGAACCGAGAAGTAAAGAGCAAGTGAAAGGAAGAAGATTAGCCCCGTCTTACCCCTTCTGATAGGTGGGCTTTCTAACTAAAAGAAATTGATGAATGTGATTATTACTATCATATTATGTAAGTTTTTAAATTTATTGACTTGCCAATTTTTGAGATTTCTATGTATGTTTCCATCTACTTGAGGAAGACGAATTCGGTCCTGTGTGAGATAGGATTTTTGTGTATACAGGTTGGTGATCGTGTGTTTTCCATTGGGTGAGCCGGTTACAGTGTTTGAGAAAGAGGCCTACTTCTCGACATACTTAATTGATTGTAGAATTGGTACATACATGATATATATTACTCTCTGCAGACATTTAGAAGGGTAAAATTATTTTCTAGCATGTACAAGTCAAATGTTTTTTATACTAACGCTTGTGATGCAGTGGCAAGGTAAGTTCAATTATATAGCTCAAACGAGCAAGTTTTTAATTATTTTGGCATGTATTCACTGAGTACGAAGTACTCAACCTTGTGTGTTATTTCTAAAATGTGCAGATTAGTAGGGAGGAGAATGGTGCGGTGTGCTCGATGGCGCGTTAGATGGTTTGAGTCGAGTCTCTTGTTTAAGCTTGAAGTTATGTGTCTCCATAAATGTAGCTGTGGGACTTGAGTTTAATTTCCGCTGCAACACTGAAATTATATTCGTGTTTAAAATTATACTCTAATGTTGATACAATGAGCTTTTATGCTCAATACATTACTCTCTCTCTCTTCCCAGATTTCTACTTGACATCAACAACTTATTAACATTATAATTTGATCTGTATACTTTGGGTTCTATAGCATGCTTTATTTGTTATTGATTTCACTTGATATTCCCCTTGCACTTGAGCATGATCCCTTGTGAGTCGTGTTTATTCAGTTGTTCTATCTTCACTGTCCAATAGATTTTAGTCGTTCCTACACACTAGAATTCGGACTATGACAAAGTGGTATCAAAGCAGTTAATCTACTCTTAAGCTTAAACTTCTTTGAGAGTCAAGTCTAGATTTAAATTCCTAGACTTGTTTGAGTCAGTAACATACAGAGCATCCCCATCTCATCCAGCTACCAAGTACGAATATTTTCAAAAGCTTTCCAAGTTTTAATTTAAATTGTGAGTTATTTAATGTTATTATTTGCGCTTATCTAAGGTTAATGAGCTTGATAAGTAGATTGAATAACTAGACTGCTTTAGATTGCAAGAACGAGTATGTGGAGGAGGGAATTTCAAACGTGTTATTACCTGTCTTTGGTGTGCTTAATTCATTTTGGCTTCGTATAGGATGGACGACAAGGCGAACAGGGCGATGATGCAGGACTACCTGCATTTGCGGAAGAGTTATCACGAGACGTTTGCTGAATTTCTCGCACGTTACCATAAGGTGTGGCAAGTCGTGCAGTACTTAGACGTAGACGCCGCCGACGGTATAGTTCATCTGATCTATATGCTCCATCTGGAGTGGTGCGAGTGGGTGACTTCGCTAGTGCCTAGCCACGTAGGACGGTAGTACCTCGTGTTGTACCTCTATGGTGATTGCAGTGGGTTCATTGCCACTATCTCGAACAAGTTCATCAGGCATGGTGCTCTGCCTCCAAGACCCTTTGACCACCCTCAGCGAGTCGAGCCGTGCGGACCCATTTTTGAGCCCCAGCCTCAGGACAACCCAGCTCCGTTCCTTGTCCCTTCTTTGCCATGTTTCAAGTGGAACAATTTTCATCCGAGTTCTTATCCAGATATCATTCACCCGATTAGCTCCTATGACCCCTTAGCCTTGCCGAGCTGTGTTTCGACCTAGCCAGACGGTTCATACGACCCTTTCTGAGCCCGTTCTTCGACGTACGATCAGCTCACGGGTTTTATGCAATGCAACAACACTTTTTCTTTAGTGCAAGTTGTTGCTGAGCGTTCTAGGCTTTTGCGTACCAGTGATGAGCCATTCGAGGACCCAGCAGCAGAGATAACAGTTGGATACGGACGCCTCCAGATGATCCCCGGTGATCGTTTCTTATACCCTGGTTTTAGTACTCCCCATCAGAGACCGAGCCAGGAGCCTAAGCTAGAGCTTGACAGCACAGTCGACATGGTCGCGTACCTTCATTGTGAGAGCAGCCCGAAGCTTGAGGACGTCAGAACCCACATACAACCCGAGCACAACGGTAACATGACCCACTTTTGGGATGTCCTGGCCACTAACTCTAGCCATCTTCAGGCGATGGAAGAAGCACAAGGTCAGGGTACGAAGAGAATTCAGAAAAGGATACAGAGAAAGACCCCGAGGAGGAGTCGAGAGGTGTTGATGATCCGAGTGATGACGGCTCTAAGGCTTAAAGTCGATTCTAGAAAGCTGTGGAAGTTTTAAACGATGTTTTCTTTTGGGCGTTAAAGAATTGAACTCTTTGTTTATTTTTTTACAGTGATGTATGTTATTAGAACTCGATGCATAGTACAGTAGTAAGCCAAGCACGAAATGGTAGCTTATGTTTTGTGCTCCTTTTGAGTAGAACGTCGCAAAGACGTATAGGGAAGTTTTCTTGTGAATATTTATCCCAGTTTTTTTATATAAGTCCTTCAAAGAGGCCATTAGTCGATGATAAAAGAGATCGTTAGATAGTTCAAAATTAGCTTCGAGTATCCAATTCAATTTAGTTGCTTTTGAGTATTCAAGTTATTATTTCTCCCAAGTCAGTAAAGTGAAAGAGTGAGTCAAGAATAAGTTGAGAAGCGAGTTGAGTTTGTTAGACGATTTACCCTTAAGAAGTTGAGTCAAAGAAAGAATTTGAGTTATTTTAGTTTTGAGTTATTTTGTTCAGAGTTGCTATTTGAAGTGATACATGAAATTCTTAGAATGTCATTATTTCTGTCATCTATATCTAAGTATGTGAGTGAGAATTTAAATTACTAAGTTGAGAAATATGTTTATTGATATTGATGTATAATTTTGAGTAACTTGAATACCCAATTACTATGTGAGAAATTGTGCAAGTGAATGCTTGTATGAATTTGCAAAATTTATTCCCTTGCTAAAGCATGCCTTGATTGAGAAAAATGTCATGAATGTTTGTAAAGTATTGTTGGATAAAATTTCTTTTTCCGATCTTTAAGGAGAAAGGAATTTTTGAGAATTGAAAAGATTTCTAAATCGAACCTGAATTGTCTTACGAAGAAAATTCAAAGGATTTCTAATTTCTAGCATTTCTTTTAGAATGCCTCTGAGAAGAAAAAACGGCAGAAACGAAGAAGAAGAGCAGCGAGAGCCAACCCCGCCTTTTCAGAACGAAAGAAGGATTAAAGAACTCTTTCTTCGCCAAAATCCACCAATCTTTGATGGAAAAAATTGTCCTGCAGAAGCCGAGGACTGGATTCATTCTCGTGAGAAAATTTTTAGGTTTCTTCATTGTAGATATCGAGAGTGTCTCGAAAGTAGGACGTACCAGCTTAAAGGATCCACGAACTATTGGTGGAAAGCACAACAGAGGACGTATTCTCCTGAGGAATGTGAGAATTTGACGTGGGATCAATTTAAAGAAGCTTTGTTTGAGAAGTATGTTCCCTGAAGTTACCGCAAGCAGAAGGCGAATGAATTCGCGAATTAGATGCAAGGTAAGAAGTCAGTAGCTGAGTACGATCTTTAGTTTTGTGAGTTAGCTCATTTCACGCCCGAAAAGGTGGACACAGACGAGAAGATGTGCGAACTATTTCACACCGGCTTGAGACAAGATATTCGAGTGGTTGTGGTAAGCCAGAGTGGTCGGACGTATGCCGAAGCCGTGAACCGAGTGCTCGACATGAAGTTAGCAATGCAGCCAGAGAAAGGATCGCATTCTTCAACTACACTCCAGTCCCAAACACAGACGACGGCAGCTGCAAACCCTTAACCCTCCCATCATGGCCAGAGTATGAAAATAAAGGGAAAATGGAGTGGTGGAAACCACCCTTATAGGAACTGTGGCAGGGAAAGGGGCAACAACAACAACAAGTTTAGAAGGCGAGACCCCAACAAGCTGACCAGAGCAGCGCGTCTTTTGGACCCCAAGGATTCCCTCCTTGTTTGAAATGTGGCAGAATGCATCAAGGCATCTGCAAAGCAAGAAGCAACATCTGTTACACTTGTGGTCAATCTGGTCATTTCTTGAACCAGTGCCCAAGTAGGCAGCAAGGAGCAGGAAGCAGCAGGCCAAGTCAGTACCAGCCCTCCTAGATGAGAGCCATAGAAGGAGTTCAACAATAGAAGCGACCCCAAGCCCCATGAGCAACCGCACTTCCAAAGAGTATTCGCCCTCGAACTGAAACCCGGAGTCAAGGAATAGAGAAATCTCGTAGGTTAGAGAAGTTCAAAAGGCGCTAATTTTGATATTAGTGTTTCGCTTTCGTTCATAACTAGTGTTTGCGTAGAGACTTTTGGCCTAATAATAGCTAAGTCGAACCCGGATTTTAGAATGTAAACTTTTTAGTAAGTCAACATTAGTTTCGCGTGTTTGATCGAATTCAAAATTCGAGTTCAGAAAATTGTAAGTTGCAGCCAGACCCCCGAGTTCTTCTAGAAAGGATGTGGATATAATCATGTGAATATATTATTTAACCAAAGATTTTGCATTGTCTTGTTTCAGTCAGAAGCAAATGTTGTGCCAGGCTTCAGGAAAAGAGCCTGTTGTGATTCATGGCAATACGGAGAAAAATGAGAAGTGTGTTGTTAATTCATCTATCTAATTGGAAGAGTTGATGAGGAGAAAAGATACACTTGTGTATCCGTTTTAGCTAAGTAAAGATAAAGAAGCAGAACTTGAATATCGGGATATAGCAGAAATAAAGAAGAATGAAGAAGTTTCTCGAGAAGTTTTGCCTATTTTGCCTCCCGATAGGCAACTAAAAATAAGATTGATTTGAGCCCCAATTTTAAGAATCTTCCAGAATGACCCTAAAAGATGCTACGAGGTTTGACCAAGTGTTTTCCCTAAGAAACACCAATCCTGTTAGAAAAAAAGATAGTAGTTTGATAATGTGTATCGACTGCTGAGAACTTAGTGAGATTGCACTAAAAAACAAGTAATCCTTTGCCAAGGATAGATGATATGTTGACTAGTTAAAAGAGGTTAATGTCTTCACCAAGATTGATCTAAGACCTGGATGTTGCCAGTTGAAGACCAAACAAGCAGATATTTTGAAGACTGCTTTCAGAACAAGATGTGAATATTATAAATATATGGTGATGACGTTTGAATAAACGAATGCCCCAGTTGTGTTCATGGATCTAATAAATAAAGAGTTCATGGAAATTTGAACAAATTGGTGATTGCGTTCATCAAGGATATGTTAGTCTAACCGAGGTGTGAAGCCAAGCAAGAGAAGTATCTCAGAATTTCGTTGAAAAAAGTTAAGAACCAGAAAGATGTATGCCAAATTCAGAAGTGTGAATTCTGGGCAACAGAGGTGAATTTCTTAAGACACATTGTTTCATCCGAAGGAATAGAAGTTGAATCTACTAAAGTCCAAGCATTGTAAGAATAGAAGTCTCTGACTTCAAAGTTCCAGAAGTCTGTAGTTTCCTCAATTTAGCAGGATACTACCGAAGAGTTATTGAAAGATTCTCCCAAGATAGGAAAGCCGACGAAAAACTTGTTGAAGAAAGTATAAAAGTCCAGATGAGTAGAGGAATGTGAGAAACATTTTCAAGAGCTCGAGTCAAGATTTTTCCCAGTGATTAGCCTTCCAGAAGCAGGAAAGGACTACACTATTCTTACCGTTGCATCATAAAATGTTGAAGATGTGTCTAAATGCAAGACAGAAGAGTAGTAGCTTAAGCTTCAAGATAGCTAAAGTTTCGCAGGCAAAAGTATCCGACGCACGATTTGGTGAGATCATTTCGGATTGCAGTAGCTTGAAGTGTGTCCCTGAGCAGAGTGATTTAAAGATGAAGCAAAAAGGATGGTATGAGTTGAAGAGTTGAGACTTAAGGATCAGAAAGGAAGAAGTAGAGGATATCATTGAGGCAGGAGACAACGTTTTGTTTGTTCTGTAGTGGAATCTGCGTAACCAACTAATCAAAGAATTAAACATGGAGATTATGAGTGAAGCTCATAACACCCCGTACCCCACGTATTCAGAAAATCCAAGAATATATTAGGACCTAAAGCAGCAATTCTGGTAAAACGAAATCAAATAGAATGTAATGAGACATGTGAAAGAGGTGTGCATTTACATGGAGTTCCCAATCTGATCACGCTAGATCAAGACTCCAAGTTTACTGCACATTTCGGAGAGGTTTTCAAGAAGAAATGGAAATGCAACCACAGTTCAATGTTGTGTATCACCCTCTGAAGAATGGTCAATAAAAAGGACTAACCAGATTTTTGAAGATATGTTAAGAGTTGTTGTGATAACCAAAGGAGATGAGTAGGAACAACAACAAGTTATCAGAATTGGAAAAGGAATGGAACCTTATGAAGTCTTGTATGAAAGGAAGAGTAGAACTCAGCTCTACTAAGATAAGGTAGGCGATAGAAAGGTACTTAGACCACAAGCAGTGATGAGCCGGGGTCCAAAACATATGAATGAAACCCGGAGTTGAAGTTGAGAGGTCCAGTTACAAGATTAAGAGCCAAGAAGCTGCAAGGCTTTTTCTAGTGCATTGTCCAGAAGAAACTGGAAGATGAAGATGTTGGAATTAAGCAGTCCAAGTTGGTGAACTTAACCAGTATCCAAGACTGATGATTATGATGAGCCAAGTTTCGAACAAGTCCTTTTGGTTCGAAAATTGGGCTTTTTTTTATTTAGTTGTTTTATGTTTTATTTTAATTAGGCTCAGACTTTGTATTAGTTAATTTAATTATTTTAAGTAGTAAGCCCAATAATTAGTATTTATTCAATTTAATTTAGTAGCCTAATTGTCACAACATGTTAGGTGAGAAATTAGCCCAAGACCTTAGTTAGTCGTTCGAAATATTCAAAGCTTGCGCTTGCCTTTGATTATTATTGAACCCTAAGCTCTAGTATTTAAGTCTTTGAAAAATACTATTCACGACAAACTTGTTTGAATCAAAAAACAATTTACGTTATTCACTTGCCTCATTTTTACATTTGGTTCATGGTAAAGTTTGTTGTTGACAACTCCAAGCTTGAAATCATTTGATTCATTCGTGATATCCATTAGTATCCGGGTTAATCAAGCCATCGAAGAATACTCCATAGGCGCGTTATGGATTTGTGTTGATTCGGGGTTCGTTTTGGGTAAGCTTTACAATCCTATTTTTATTTTCTTCATCACCACGTCATTCCACACAAACCCTAATAGCCTGAAAATTAACCACCGTGCCAATTTACAAACAACTCGTCGAATTTGTTGAATTATGGATATGTGGTTCCTGACTTTAATTGATAAGTTGTGTTAAAATTTGAGCATAATCGGAGTTGATTTGCTATAGTTTCCAATCGAGTTTTCTTCTAGGATTTTTAGTCGTTAGTTTTGGCATTATTTTGTGTCATGTTTTTTTTCTTGTTCAATTTTCGATTTAGATCAGCCCATTAGGTGTTTTAATCTATAGTGGTTCAATTTGTATTTGGATTGAATTAACCTTTCAGTTGACGTGTGTTCTAGTTATTGCTTCCATACATTTATTGGCCGTATCATAAATTTTGTATCAGAGTGTCACAGCCCCAAATCCCGAGGGACGGCAAAAGCCGGGGTGCGCCTGGGGTTGGATTAAAGAAGCGGGGAAGAAGGGGGCCAGCTGACTAAACATACATGAGAGGCATCGATAAACCATGAACAAGACTCAAATATAAATAAGAAAGAGTTAACCACAAGTGATTACTCGACAAAAGAACACAGTAGATACTAAGTTCATATTTACAGACTTAAACTACAGTGTATTGTTCAAAAGGTACATATTCAAAATATATTCAGAGTTTTACAGCGGAAGGGTTCTAACTAAGCATCCTATCCTTTAACTCAACATCAACCGTCGCCGCTCATCGTCGCTTCAACCTGCACGTTTAGAAAACAATGCAGGGCTAAGTACAAAAAGTACTTAGTGGGCATGATGCCAAAATCATAATCATAAGTATAGATAAATATGGCATTTCATAATTTGTAGCACATCGGGGTTTTATTTAAAAGAGGCCCGTGTCTACTAAACATTTTCTGACTGATTTTCACAATTTACTCGGCCGAGTATTTTCTGGTATGCTATGTTCAATCTTGACCAATTCTCATTCACCGTGGCTGGTATCCCTCAACAGGATATCACATACACCACAGGTTACAAAGTGCACTAACTCTGGAAAGCACTTAGCAGCTAACTCAGAGCCGATCGTTAGTTAACCTAGTTAGATTAACTCTAAATCTGGAAAACACGAATGTTGACTCAGATAGGTACAAGAGAACTCACATAAAACATAAAACAGTTCATGCCATAATGTCACTTTGAAAACACAGATATCAAAGCGATAAAGAAAGATTTTCCGAGCATTGCTTGTTTTATTTTGTATATAAAAGCTCACCTCGTAATACAGAACTAAAAGCAAAAGCTTCCAAACTTCGGATCTTCCATCCTTTCTCTACAGTTGGCTTCCTCCTTCATCATAAAATAATAATACTTAAAAACGGGTCGTAAAAGATAATCGATCAAAGAATCGAAATAAGTTTTAGTCGTTTCATTTCTTTAAGCATTTGCACGCTTACTAGATTCATTTTACTTAAACGGGAATGAGACTCGAACAAGTCCCGTTTAGAACTCGAAAGGTCTCATACTCGACTCTTAGGTCAGTAGAGAGGGTAGTCGATAGCTCGATACGACTTAAACGATCATAAGGAACTAAGTTGGAAAGAATCAACTTAGGAGAATTACGTTTTAGTTCAATAACCGACTTATGAAATTCTCGCTTACTACTTCTTTATTTGAATGGATAAGAGATGAGATCTCGATTGGTTTTATCACTCAAGGCTCCATACTTGACTCTAGGGTCAGTAGGAAGATATTCGTTAGCTAAAATGGCTTAAACGATCTAAAGAAACTAAGTTGTGAACGAAGCAACTTAGGAGAATTGAAACTGGAATTTTACTGCGCAATACGGTGACTCTGGAGACTGTCCAGAACAGAGAATCTGGAAACAGGGGATGAGCCCTGTACCGTTGGAAATTTTGAGATGTCTAGTTTACGCTCCAATTTACGGATCGCAATTTTGATAAACAAGCTAAAAGTTATTACAGTTTCCGGCGAGGGTCGCAAAACTGCCGCGAAAACCCTAGTTGCTCGATAGATTCGACGTATATCGTCTTAGGTTCGTTCTAAGCTCTCGTATTCAATTTCTTTAGAAACTGGACCCTCAAGGCAGTCACCACGTACTCCCGTACGTGACGAACTCCTTCTCAAAACTCGTTCAATAGCACGACGTTCTAAATGTCGGCTTTCAACTAACAATTACTAAACCAACAAGTTATTCAAAACGCGTTCTAGTTCTCGACTATAACTATAGCTCATATTATAATAGCTCGAAAGCTTATGACGTCAACTAAAAAGTTGTTACCAAGTCCATCATAGACAATAATATCAAATTAGAATTCACATTCGACTTCTCGGTTATTAGTTACGACTAATTGTTCGTCTCTTACGCGATTTTCAAAGTTGTCGGATTCCGTTCAAATTTTACGACATCAATCTATATCTAACGAGAATCGCTTCTATGCATGCAATCAATTCATAACATCATTATATTTCAACTTATAACGTGTTCTTCGTCTCTTACATTACATACAATATTTTTAGAAAATTCTCAATTTAATTCTATAATCAATTAACATCAATTGCAACTATATTCCATCAACAATTCATCAACTAACATCAACACATGAAAACCCCTAATTCTTACTATAATTTCAGTTTTCATACTATGGATAAGAGGGTGATTTTCTTCTCCAATTAACACCATTTATTCATTAATCAACCTATTATAACAACTATTAATCAATTGCAATCCAATTACATACTATCATGCATAAACCCCCAATTTCATTACTCAAACCCTAATTGAATTTCACAAAAACATGGGGCTTTCGATTCCTCTTTGTTCTAGTCACTAATTAAACAACTCTTAGGCATGAATCTATCATCAATTGAAGAAATCCAAAAATCCTACTATTTTACCCTAATTTTCGGTATTGATCAAGAGTTAGGGTTCTTAAATTTTGATCAATTTTAAACCCAAATTAACCTATCTAGCATATCCAATTTCATTAAATCAAGATCAATTCATCTAATCCATAATCCTAATTTTCGATCCAAAAGAAGAAATGAGAAGAAGAGAAAGATGGATGGATAGAAGTTAAGAGGGGAGAATTACCTTGCTATTTAACAAAGGAAGAATGAAGTTTGAATGGAAGGATGAGGACTTGTGTGTTTCTTCTTGATGTTCTTGATGCTCTCTTCAATGGAGATGGAAGAAATGAAGGTAGGAGATATGAGGGAGGGTGCTGCCGATTTTGTGAGTGTGGGAGGGAGAAATGAATTTAAAAAGCTAACTTAGGTTATAAGATATGCAAGGTGTAAAGTGATGAATAGTACACCCTTAGGTGTCCTCTAATTAAACTATATAAAACATAAAAATCTAACAATGCGAGAGGTAAAAGTCGGTCAAGGTAAGAAAGAAAGGAAAACTACGTGCTTTTCCGGCGCGATCCGACGTTACGGAAAACATTCGACGAAAAACGTCGCTCGGCACAAAATCGTCGCGATCCGATTCGACCGAAAATTTTAACGTACAAAACTTAATCGGAAAATAAATTTACAAAATTTATTTTGACAAAAACTCGGGACGACACAGTCCGAGTTTCATCCGGAAAATCATCAAAATGAACTTTCTCGGGCGAGTTCGTATCGCGATTTCGTGAATGTAAAAATCAGACGGTTTCCCGTTCTGAGTTCACGAACTAAAAACTTTTTGTACGCGCTAATCCTAAATACAGTAGTCGGCTAGCTGACTTCCGTAATTTATTTTCAGACAGATTCGACCGTTAGTCTTAGAATTCAAAATCGTAAACTTAGGCGTGCAGAGCCATTTATTTAATTAACTTTAAAATTTTAAGAACGTAAGGAATTTACGGGGCATTACACAGAGCCACGTCAGCTCTTGCTGGTCGTGGTACAATCCAAATTGGTGTGACATTCTAGGGGCAAAAGTGATCGACTAATCTAAAAAAGAAAAAAAAAGAAAAAAAAGTCGGAGCCCCTAGAATTAGATCACCGAAGAGTTCTTGTTAAGTTCTTGAAATTTTCTTGATTTGAATATTGGGGATCTTGATTACAATAAGTTTCTTGAATTTCTTGTTGATTTTTGATTGGTTCTTGATCGAAATTTTTGAGTATTTTGAGTTGGGTAGTGTAGTTGTGTCGTGCTTACTGTGGTGTGTCACATTTGTCGTCCTTCGTCGATTAGCGATTGGGGACGTCGGATTGCAGGTTGTGTTCTCATTCTTTGGAGTCTAGATTTTATTGATTTTGGGCAGCTTAGGTTTTCGGTATTCTTAGTTTAATAGGGTTCGAAATTTTGTTTTCCTTGTTCTATTAGGAATTGGTTTTATTGCTTTCCTAGTTTGGCTCAAATTTGTTCCCTAAGTTGAATTGAAGTCCAAATTCTCACGTATCGTAAGCAGTGCAATGACCGGTTGGACGTGGTCCCGGAAATGAGTATCCCGCAAGTGATGTCTACTCTGTAGGTGCGGACATGGGAAGTTTGGAAGAGAAGGTTGGTGAGGGTCATACTTGGAGAGATCGGGTATGACTACTATCTAAGGAGGAGTGAAGCACGGCCTTGTGACCGGGGTGAAGCGTGACCTTCGGACCAGGACGACAACAAGGGATTCAACCATCCCAAGTGTGGAGTATGAACTCTTGAAACGCCCCAATATCTTTGGGCCACGCCTTGAGTTTATACGAAGCATGGACGGATTCTTAGTGTGCCCATGACCGAATTAACATGTCAACAATGATCATGACCTACCCCAAATCTTACCCCCTTTTATATTTGATTTCCGTCTATTTTATTGTGCAGATATACAGATTGAGATCGTAACAACTCGATTTGTATACTGAAGAGTAAGGTGGTTCATTACTCTCCGTGGGATCGACCCTAGCTTGCCGCTAAGACTAGCTAGTCCGGTAGTGGGCATAGGAGCGTGTACTGTCCGTCTGGGGCATACACAGGTATTTTGATCGTACCATACGACGGGTGCGTGTCAAAATTGGCGCCGTTGCCGGGGAGTGACGCGCAACAATTTTACTCTTCTCATTCCATCTTCTACTATTGGTGTATGCGTGGAACTCGTCGAGTACAGAGAGCATTAACTTTTGATCTAGATATTGAACGAATTGAACGACGACTATGCGCACTTGCTCGAATAGCAAGACGCGACGCTATGGTTGACCAACCACAGTCGCAGCAGACCCTCAAGCAGTTGGCTTACCCAACTAATCTGAATCCCAGGCCGAACGGGATCACCTTACCGACAAATCCTTTCGCGCCTGAGCGGTTTGACTTGAAACTTGCATTAATACAGGTCTTACCGAAATTTAATGGATATCCAGGAGACGACCCGCATACCCATCTCCACGACTTCGAAATGACAGTGATGCATCAGTCCAATGAGAATCAGCAAGAATATGTGAAACTGGTTCTTTTTTCGTTCTCATTAGTGGACAGCGCAAGGAGATGGCTGTACAATCTACCCCAAGGAAGCGTTACCACTTGGGCAGAAATGCAGCAGAGTTTCTTGGAAGAGTTTTTTCCAGCCACAAGAGTTGAAAGGATGCGATGGGACATCAGAAACATTAAACAGGACGGGCTGGAAAATTTTTATGAGTATTGGGCTCGTTTCAAACAGTTGTTAAGCAACTGTCCTCACCACCAGATCACTCCAAAAGACCAAGTGGAAAGCTTCGTAAAGGGCATGCGGAGGAGTGATCGAGGACTGGTATTAGCTGCATGCAACGGATCATTGCTGAGCAAAACACCTCAAGAGATTTGCAAACTCTTGGGAACAATGGCAGAAGAATCCAGAGATGATGGACATGAAAGAAGCAGAGAGATACCAGAGAGAGGAGAGGAAAAAGATAAGTTGACAAATCTGGAAAAGGAGATGAAGGAAATAAAGACATTGCTGAGTGGTATGACCATGCAAAAGAAGGTTAGACAGTGTGGCCTATGCGATGCAGTGGGGCATCAATCTAAAAATTGCCCCAACTTTGGTGAAGATATAATGGACGTTAATGCCATGGGGGAAACTGAAGGATTTCAGAGGAAACATGACCCGTTTTCAAATACGTATAGCAGAGGATGGAGGGATCATCCTAACTTTAGATGGAAACAGGATGGTCAACCACAACAGAACGGTGCAGGTCTACCGGGATCATCTCAATCATTTGCCCAGCACCAACAACAAGGACAATATCAGGGAGGCCCACCACAACAACAACACTACCAGCCACAACAGCAGCAGGTGTATCAACCACCTCATCAGAGGAGAGCACCATGGGAAGAGGCCATGGAGAGCATGGCTAAGGAAAGTGAGAAGTTCCGCAATGAAATCCGAGCTGGTATGAATCAAACCAACGTGCAGATTGGTCATCTGGCGAAGGCGTTGGCAAGAAAATACAGGGAAACTTCCATCTCAAGGGATCAATCACAAGGAACAGGCACAAGTAATAATCACAGAGGTGGATGATGAGCAAGCTGAAAAAATTTTGGCAGAAGCAGAGGTTAACCGGCAAAGAGAGGAGGGAACCAGCAACAAAATTTCAGGAGAAATAGATGGTGATGAGCAGACCAAACCCCCTTATCCGGGAAGACTTCGACAGAAAGCCAAAGAGAAAGAAGCCAATGATATGATGAAAATCTTTCGGAAGTTGGAACTTAGCTTACCCCTACTAGAAGCAATTAAGCAAATCCCAAAGTATGCCAAGTTCCTTAAAGATCTTTGCTCGAGGAAGGTGAAGATTGATGAAGATGTTCGATATGTCATGGGAGAGAGTGTGTCAGCCATCATACAGCAAAAACTGCCACCTAAGAAGAAAGACCCGGGGATGTTCACTATCCCTTGCAAAATCGCAGGAAGGAACATGGACAAAGCCATGATGGACTTGGGGGCATCTATAAACATTATGCCCCGGGCTGTTTTCAACAGGCTCAACTTGGGGGAACTACGGAACACCCGAGTTGTCATACAACTAGCAGACAGGTCAAACGCTTACCCAGAGGGAGTGATCGAAGATGTGCTTATCAAAGTAGGAGAGCTGATTTTTCCTACTGACTTCTACGTGTTGGATACCGGTTTGGAAGCAAAGGAGAACTCCATCCTGTTAGGCAGACCGTTTATGATGACTGCAGGAACTAAATTGGACATGAAGACTGGAATTCTATCGTGTGAATTCGATGGTGTAGTGGAAGAATTCAGCATTTATGAAGCCATGAGACGGAAGCCCGATTTAGAATCTGTAGAGATGATTGACATATTCGAACCATTGGTACAAGAGCAAAACCTGTCATTCAGCTCAAGTGACATCACAGAAAGGGTTATACAAGCCGGTCTTACTGATCGAGATGCTGTACAAATAGAGGACCTCGAGATGAAGGAGACCATCATGGAGTTGTATTCTTTAAAGGAAAGCACCTTGGAAGCAGCAGTGGAAGTTGACAGGAAGATTAAAGATATTATCTTGGAAGTGTACTCAATCGGAGGATCGGGGCAGGGCAAACCGGAGTTGTTCTCTCAGTATGGGGAACACGAGAAGCTGATGCCCTCGATTGTGAAAGCCCCAGTCTTGGAATTAAAAAAGCTGCCGAAGCACTTGCAATATGCCTACTTGGGACCGGAGGAAACTCTTCCAGTGATTATCAGTTCTGATCTAACCGTGGTGCAGGAAGAAAGACTGGTCAGAGTATTGAGAGAGAACAAGGAAGCCATTGGTTGGACCCTGGCAGATATAAAGGGTATCAGTCCAACAGAGTGTATGCATCATATATACTTGGAGGAAGGAGCACGACCAATCTGGGATTCACAAAGGAAAATGAATCCTGTTATGAAAGAGGTGGTACTCAAGGAGATCCTAAAGCTTTTGGAGTTGGGTATAATCTACCCTATATCCGACAGCCAATGGGTCAGCCCGGTTCACGTCGTACCGAAGAAATCTGGAGTACAGGTTGTGGAGAATGACAAAGGCGAGCTTGTTCCAACAAGGCTACAAACTGGGTGGCGAGTCTGTATAGACTACCGGAAGCTGAACATGGTCACACGGAAGGACCATTTTCCATTGCCCTTTATCGACCAAATGCTGGAACGACTAGCTGGTAATGCCTATTACTGTTTCCTGGATGGATATTCAGGATATATGCAAATATTCGTAGCTCAAGAAGATCAAGAAAAGACCACGTTCACTTGTGTGTACGGGACGTTCGCATACTGAAGAATGCCATTTGGTCTTTGTAATGCACCCGGAACCTTCCAACGGTGCATGATGAGCATTTTTTCAGATTTGTTGGAAAATTGCATGGAGGTGTTTATGGATGATTTCACGGTATATGGTGATTCGTTCGACACATGTCTTAATCATTTGGAGCTAGTATTGAAAAGATGCGTGGAGAAAAGCCTGGTACTCAATTACGAGAAATGCCATTTTATGGTGAAAGAAGGCATCGTACTGGGCCATGTCATATCAGAGAGGGGTATCGAAGTGGACAAGGCAAAGATCGATTCCATTGCCAAGTTGCCATATCCAACTACGGTCAAGCACATACGGGCATTTCTTGGTCACGCAGGGTTTTACCGCAGATTCATAAAGGATTTCGCAAAGGTTGCTCAACCTATGACCCGTTTGTTGCAACAAGATGTACAGTTCGACTTTGATGACGACTGTAAGGAGGCATTTCTGAATCTACGGGATAAATTAGTATCAGCCCCTATTATTCAACCGCCAGATTGGGAGATACCATTCGAAATCATGTGTGATGCCAGCAATTACGCGGTTGGAGTTGTACTGGGACAGAAGAAAGGTAAGGAAAGCCACGTTATATATTACGCCTCAAAGACTTTGAATCCAGCTCAGTGTAGCTACACCACAACTGAGAAGGAATTGTTAGCAGTGGTTTTTGCAATCGAGAAGTTCAGATCATACCTTCTGGGCACAAAGGCGATCATTTACACTGATCATGCCGCTTTGAAATACCTCATGGCGAAGAAAGAATCAAAACCACGACTTATCCGGTGGATATTACTGCTCCAAGAGTTCGACTTGGAAATAAGAGATAAGAAGGGAGCAGCCAATCTAGTAGCTGATCATCTAAGCAGGCTACAAATGGGAAAAGATGATGGCGAACCAACAGAAGACGTTTTTCCGGATGAAAAGCTATACGCCATACGCGATCATATGGAGATGGAGACTCTGTATGCTCTAACCGAGAAGGAGCCTTGGTTTGCAGACATAGCAAATTATCTTTTCACTAAGGAAGTACCACCAGGGAAGACCAAGTTCGAGAAACAGAAATTGGTAACACAGGCTCGCTCTTACTTTTGGGAAGCACCGCATTTATGGAAGATTGGTACAGATCAAATCATACGGAGGTGCGTTCCAGAGTTTGAACATGCTCAGATATTAGAAATGTGCCATAGCACAGCATGTAGTGGCCATTTCGGTGGGAGAAGAACAGCACAAAGAATACTGGAAAGTGGATTCTATTGGCCTACCATCTTTACTGATGCCAAGAAATGGGTACAGGGCTGCCCGAAGTGTCAGATGGTAGGGGGTATTACCGCAAGAGATGAAATGCCTCAGATGCCTATTATGCCTGTGGAAATCTTCGATGTATGAGGAATCGATTTTATGGGACCACTCCCTAAGTCAGGGAATTATGAATACATTTTGGTGGCAGTCGACTACGTATCCAAATGGATCGAGGCAAAGGCTACAACCAGTAATGATGCTCATACGGTGGCTGAATTTTTGAGAGAGCAGGTGTTTAGTAGATTCGAAGTTCCAAAAATCCTCATCAGCGACCAAGGATCTCATTTCTGCAATGCCACCATTAGAGCACTAATCAAAAGAATGGGGGTGAAACATAAAGTCACGACTGCATATCACCCTCAGGCCAATGGGCAGGCTGAAATTTCTAATATGGAGATCAAAGGCATATTGGAGAAGGTGGTTCATCCCAATCGTAAGGATTGGAGCAATTACCTGGGAGATGCGTTATGGGCATACCGCACTGCCTACAAAACTCTAATTGGCATGTCACCATTCAGGCTTGTGTTCGGAAAAAGATGCCATTTGCCAGTAGAAGTGGAACACAAGGCTTACTGGGCGATCAAGAGAATCAATTTCAGTATGACTAAGGCCGGAGAAGAAAGGAAGTTGCAAATGAATGAATTGGAGGAACTTCGGTTGGAGTCATATGACAATGCAGTTTTGTACAAGGAAAGAACAAGGAGAATCCACGATGCCAAGCTTAGGAAGAAGGAATTCTGGTCTGGTCAAAAGGTGTTGTTATTCAACTCTCGATTTAAGTTGATGAGTGGGAAGCTTAAATCAAAAAGAGGAGGACCATACGTCGTGAAGGAGTTGTTCCTAAATGGAAATGTCGAAGTTTATGATTTGAATGGAAAGGATACTTTTTTGGTGAACGGTCATCGTTTGAAACCGTACTTCGATTATTCAGAGTTGAAGAAGACCAAGGAGAAGTGCTATTTACTGGATCCTATTTATCAGTAAGAGCAGAAGCTGGAAGTCGAGCTCAAGACATTAAACAAGAGCGCTGACTGGGAGGCAACCCAGGAGTGGTCGTCGGTAAGACCACAACCGCTTTCTCTTTAATTAGTTTTTAATTAGTTGTCTTGAGTAAGTGAGTATTTGGCTAAGTTAGAACTGGAGAATGTGGGCCAAGTTTGTTTTTTTTTTTTAAAGTCTATCTTGGAGTTTGAACCCACTTTGCAATGCAAAGTGTATAGGTGGAGGTCCGGGGTAGATTGTGAACCCACTTTGCGATGCAAAGTGTGTAAGTGGTAGACCGGTGTGTGGAATGGAGACGGTCTAACCAAGGAGTGACATGGAGGCGTATCTGACAAGGACGGCTGGTATAATTGCGGCGCTTGAGATTTCGCACAAAATTTGAATTTCAAAATTTGGTAATGATTTTATTCCCTTGATTGTTTCGACTTCCCATAACTGTCACTTCGCCTCTACATCAGTCAGAAAGAGAAAACCCTCCTCCATTAACCCTCACAACCTCCACAACCGCCCTACACTCAGCCACTTCCTCCACTCCGCCATAACTGTCGCCCACAATCTGCCATTTAAGCATAGAAACCCAGTTCTCAACCCACATACTTCACCAACCTCGCCGTTTTTCTGAAAACCCTAAAATTCCAACCGTCACCATGGTTAGAATCAAGAAAGCCGCTCACAAAAGAACCAACAAAGGCGTCGCCGGCCTCAGTACTCAAACCAAGAGCCCAACCGCTACAAAATCTGTATCGGTGGGGGAGAAGAGGAAAACTCGCAGCACCACATCGGAGGAAACTCCGGTGCACAGTTCAGAAAAGACCACACCTACTCGAGGGGTGGACGAAGAGGAACAGGAAAGGATTCCCTCACCGGAGAAGAAAGCCACCGGAGAAGGAGGCGCTGCAGGTGACCAGGAGCAAGTACAGGTCGAGGAAGAACCAGATGTCCAACCGCCTAGGAAGAAAGAGAAGAAGAAGCCTGCGGTCAAGAGCACCACTACCGCAGCAGCAGCGAAGAAGAAAACCACCGGAAAGAAAGCAGCTAGCCCTCCACCAAAGGTGCCTACTCCAGTTCCCAGTTCTTCCCGTTCTCAATCTCAATCGAAGGAGGGTGGTCTGACCGCTTCTGATCACGAGGAGAAGGAACGAGAGGAGGAGACAGAGAAGAGCATTCCAGTGCGGGCCCAGGAGGATGTCACCCCACAGAGTAAGGAGAAAGGGGTGGGAGCAAAGAGAAAGCTTGAAACCTCGAAACCTCCACTATCGTAGAAGTCCAAACAGAGCAAATTAGGGAGCAAGGTGGGTACTACGAGCACGGTGAGGAGGGTTACAGCTGAGGGAAGAAGAAGGAAGGAGAAAAAGAAGGAGAAGCGAAGGAGATCGAAGAGGAAGAAATAAAGAGAGTGGAGATCATCGATAGCTCTAACTCGGGAGAGATTCAAGCACCTGTGAAATCTATACCCAGTGTCACCGCCACGAAATCAAGAGCCAAGAGAAAAGGCGTGCTACGACCTGCAACATCTGGAGCAACCATACCACTAGACAGCCAGCGGTATGCCATCTTACAAAACAGGGAGATCCTCCCTTGGTACTACCTGTTGACAGAAAGCTTGGAAGCCTTTGGTATCAAAGAGAGGGTGGAGGGATATTTCAAGGGTATCGGCTGGGGAAAGGTGTTGGAATGGAATTACCCTGCGTTCAAGAAGCTATCGGAAGAATTCATGGGGACAGTGGAATTCAAACCCCGCGGCAAATACGGCATTGAGACTCCGGGCACCCTGCGCTTTCAACTGAGGGGCAGGATGTTCCCTCTCTCCATCAATGAGTTGAACATCCAACTCGGAGTACTCGAGCCGCGGGAGGTGTATGAGGAAGAGTATAAGGAGGCAGAGACGGTGGCCTCGGATGAATGAAAGTCTCAGATTGACCACTACTGGTCAATCATCTCCATCAGGGATCGCTATGTGAAGAATAGCAGCAAGTCCAATAAGATCAGATATCCAGAGCTACAGATTTGCCATAGGTGGTTGGCTTACAACATCTACGGGTGGTTGGAGGGGTCTAACGTGGTGACTCAGCAGGAGCTGTTCATTTTATGGTGCATGATGGAAAAGAGGCGGGTGAACTTTGGGTTTGTAGCAGCGCAGCAGTTTCAGTTTGGAGTGACCCACCACAACAAGTTCCTCTCACTCTGCCCTTTGGCGACAATTCTTGCAAAGAATCTTACCAATTTCGACTTGGAGAAGCCAGATGATCTCGCAGCTGCTGATACAAGGTTTCTGGACCAAGGGCGCTTCGTGAGGTGGAGAATTGTTGAGGTGGACGAGCACAGAAATTACTCGCTGGTTCATCCAGAAGGCGCAGCAGGCAGAGCAGAACCGAGCAAGGCGAATGAGCAGGCGGTTCCGCGCCGCTCGAACAGCGAGATGGTGGCTATATTGGCAGAGTTGAAGGAGCTACGTGCAGAAGTAGCGATGTTGAAGGCGGAGATGACGACAATCCACACCAACATGAAGAAGAGATTTGAGAAATTGATGGCAAAAGCGGACGGAGAGGAGAAAGATGCCTCTGACCAAAACGAATAAGTTTCCTTTCCCCTATCTTTAGTTTAGGTTTTATTTTATTATTTTTTTTTTGTTCTTTTCGTTTCTGTTTTTTTTTTATGTTTTGTGTCAGTTGGAGTCTAGTGTACATTGAGTCTTGAGTCTGTGTGTGTGCATGATATATGGATCAGGGAATGTGTGCATGTTGTTTGGTTTGACTGGTTTGAATGGTATGCTGAGCAGCATTACATGTATAGCAGTAGA
Organism: Schizonepeta tenuifolia; assembly: GCA_029490685.1. NCBI lineage: Eukaryota > Viridiplantae > Streptophyta > Magnoliopsida > Lamiales > Lamiaceae > Schizonepeta > Schizonepeta tenuifolia. The sequence continues at coordinate 57,688,453 of CM055956.1, forward strand.
AGGAATGCAAAAATCCACACCGGTGAGAATTGAGCCTAATTGTTTCTATCTTTTGTGTGTTCATCCTGTTTAGTAATCCTAGAACTTGTTAGTGGATTTTAGCTGGTGGTGTAGATTAAAGGATAAGGGCAGTTTATTTATGATTAGAAGCCCCAGAATTTTTCATGCTACACACTATGATCCATTGCTAACCACTTTGAGCCAAAATGATCCTTTCTTTCATGAGCCCTTGTAATGATATTTAATTAAGAGTGTGTCTCCCACACCATACAAGATAAGAAGGGTACATAGCTGCTCTAAGAATGAAAAGTGAAAGAAGGGATATAAGGAAAAAAAGGGGGGTGGTTAATGTTTAAAAAAGAGGGGCAAAAATGAAAAGAATGAAAATTCTAAGTACGATCAAAGATCAATGCATGCCTAAGAAAAGAATACCTCAAAGAAAGAAGCAGTATGAGGATTAGTGGGAGCGCTTATTTAAAAAAAAGAGCAGTCCATGTGGCTGGAATCAAGTCTTAACACACTATCCAGAAAATTCTCACCCTGCTCCGTATGCCCCATTACAGCCAAATAAATACCTTTTGATAATTTGCACCAGATTAACTAATAGCCATAAATCCTCGAACAAGCTAATAGGAAAGTTAATACAGCATGAAATGAGAGTAAACACTAGCCAAACACTTGAAAGGGTGTGAGGAAAACTGCTAATACGATCATGTGGTGTAATTGCTCAATGGGTTGTGGAATGTAACAGGTGGATACATGCATGCACAAACTGATTCATTTGATTGCGCACTTTCGTGTCTTGTAGTTTTATTTCTTTCTTTTTCGTTCATCTTTTTCTTGGTGTCTTTGTGAATCCACCAACATACTTGAGGGCAAGTATGGTTTAAGCGTGTAGGTATGTTGCGTCTTCGACTTTTGGGCCGTTTGGCCCTATTTTTCATGTCTTTTTGTGTCATTAGAGTCTGTCCAGGGGAAGGAAATTGTTGTTCAAAGGAAGGAAGCTCAGTCCAGGTCAAACAGAGGAAAGGTGGTCAGAATGAGCAGAACTGGATGCGAATCCAGTCGGTTGCAAGGACTACGCAAAGGAGTATGCAGAGCAGGAAATGAATTGAAGAAAGAGACGAGGTTGAAAGGAGGATTCCATGTGAACCCTAAAGCTAAGTTGTTGTTCATCATTCGCATTCGTGGTATTAACACAATGCACCCAACAACAAAGAAGAATCTTGCAGCTGCTGTGCCTACGAGGAATCCAATCATGAAGCATGCAACCAGTTTGACCACTACAAGGATTTCCAGTCCGTCGCCAAAGCTTAAGAAGGAAAGCCGCGTGGAGAAGATTCGCCCAAAATCTGCTAAGCATCCATGAAAGGAAGGATTTGGAGGTCAGCGCCCTACCCTAAATAAACAAATCAATCGGAGATCGCCAATCATCCATCCAACCCATCGCAGATATTCAGAATCTCGCTCAACATGGAAACTGCCAATCATGCCATTTCAATCCACCCGCCTAGGGTTTTGCCCGCTGCCACTACAGCTATAAAAGTCCAGCCAAAGCGGCTGGCACAGCGTTGGAGAATTTATTAGTCTACATTTCTTAGTCCGAAGAAAACACTTTTACATTTTCTGTTCAAAACAATCTTTATCTGCTTTTATTTACATTACGCTGTGAAGAACAAATCTAAGGTTGTTGCCTTAGGTACTTTAAATCCGAGTATTTCGTATTTCTTTTATTAATGTGTTCTTTTTCGCTTATCGTTATATATTTAATTATGTGTGAGTAGTTTACTTGGTGAGATTTGGGTATGGAAATGATTGACTATTGATATGTGAAATATTCATGAGGCACTTGTGCCATCGGTTGAATCTAGTAGTTCCGAAAGGACTGGAGCAGAACTCATGGGCGGTCCTGACCTAACGGGTGATCTCCATTAGGTTGGAGCTGTACCATGTCAAGCAAAGGCAGGGCATGAAAAACGGCAGCGTTCGATGTGCCCAGGACCGAGTAGCTAAGCAGCACCTGACATGGTGCTGTAGATCTGGATGGTGAGGATTGGACAAGGGGATACTGCGTCCTTCTTCAGTCTTGGGCTTCTCTAACAATCAACCATCAACTGTGACAAGGCATCAAGCCATGGTTATCAACCAAAGGACTCATCTCGCGTATCGTAGGCAGTGCAATGAGTATCCCGCGAAATGAGTATCCCGCGAGTGATGTCTACTCTGTAGGTGCGGACATGGGAAGTTTGGAAGAGAAGGTTGGTGAGGGTCATACTTGGAGAGATCGGGTATGACTACTATCTAAGGAGGAGTGAAGCACGGCTTTGTGACCGGGGTGAAGCGTGACCTTCGGACCAGGACGACAACAAGGGATTCAACCATCCCAAGTGTGGAGTATGAACTCTTGAAACGCCCCAATGTCTTTGGGCCACGCCTTGAGTTTATACGAAGCATGGACGGATTCTTAGTGTGCCCATGACCGAATTAACATGTCAAGAATGATCATGACCTACCCCAAATCTTACCCCCTTTTATATTTGATTTCCTTCTATTTTATTATGCAGATATACAGATTGAGATCGTGACAACTCGATTTGTATACTGAAGAGTAAGGTGGTTCATCACTCTTCGTGGGATCGACCCTAGCTTGCCGCTAAGACTAACTAGTCCAGTAGTGGGCATAGGAGCGTGTACTGTCCGTCTGGGGCATACACAGGTATTTTGATCGTACCATACGACGGGTGCGTGTCACCCCCTCAGATGGATATCTATCTCTTCACCTCAGCTGGTTCCTCATCTGATGGATCCAACAATCCAAGTAGATCACATAACATCTTGAACCGCACTTCGGCTAGAGGTTTGGTGAAGATATCAGCTCTCTGAATCTCAGTTGGAATTTTCTCCATGGAAACATCCTTCTTCTCAATATGATCTCGAATAAAATGATGTCGGATGTCAATGTGCTTCGTCCGAGAATGGTGAACAGGATTCAAAGAGATAGCAATGGCACTTGAGCTATCACAATGAATGGGAACCTGTCCAGTTGCAACTTCATAATCTCCCAGCTGTTGCTTGAGCCACAACACTTGCATGCAACAACTTCCGGTAGCCATATACTCTGACTCGGTTGTAGAAGTGGCAACGCATGCTTGTTTCTTGGAGAACCACGAAACTAGCTTGTTTCCCATGAACTGACAATGTCCAGATGTGGACTTCCTGTCCAACCGATCTCTGGCTATATCTGCATCTGAGTATCCGGTCAGTTGGATATTGTCATCGGTTGGATACCACAACCCAACATTAACAGTGCCCTTCAGATACTTAATGATGTTCTTTGCTGCTAACATGTGTGCTTCCCTCGGTTGAACTTGGAACCGAGCACACACTCCAACCACGTAAGATATGTCTGGCCGACTGGTGGTTAGATATAGCAAAGAACCAATGATCCCTCTATACTTACTGGCATCCACAAGTTTTCCCTCAGATCCGGGTTCAATCTTCCAGTTAGTATTCATCGGGATCCTTGTGGTTTTACTTGACTGCAAACCGAACTTTGTGATGAGCTCCTTTATATATTTGGACTGATTGATAAAAATCCCTTTTGATGACTGCTTCACTTGTAGTCCAAGAAAATAATTCATCTCACCCATCATTGACATCTCGAATTTCTCCTTCATGATAGTTGAGAATTTCTGGCATATCTCCTCCGACTTGGAACCGAATATGATGTCGTCAACATAGATTTGCACAACAAGTATGTCTTCTCCAACTTTTATGGTGAACAGTGTTCTGTCAACTGATCCTCATTTGAACCCCGAGTTCAGAAAAAAACCACAGAGAGTGTCATACCAAGCCCTGGGTGCTTGCTTTAAACCATAGATAGCTTTCTTCAACTTATACACTCTTCCATCTCCAGTCTCAAAACCGGGAGGCTCTTCAACATAAACATCTTCCTTAATATCACCGTTGAGGAAGGCACACTTCACATTCATCTGATAAACCTTGAACTTGTGAAATGCGGAATAGGCTAGAAATATCCGGATGGCTTCCAACCTTGCAACTGGTGCGAAAGAATCCTCGAAGTCAATTCCTTCTTGTTGGCAATATCCCTGAGCTACCAACCTTGCCTTATTCCTCATGATGAATCTAATGGCGTCTCTCTTGTTCTTGAAAATCCACTTTAATTCAATGACTTTGACACCATTTGGTCATTCTACCAACTCCCATACACAGTTGCGTAGAAATTCATTCAGATCTTCTTGCATGGCTGTTGTCCAGTGAACACAGTTGAGAGTTTACCCAACATTCTTCTGTTCTAGCACATCAACTACGAAACATGAAATCATGGCAACATCTCCTACTTGTTCGAACTCCTCCAGAACTGCCAACTCCTCAGCATATTGAGCGTAAGTGTTGGAATCTTCCTCGGTTGAATCTGGATTTGCAACTCTGCTCCTTGTACGCACACCTTCAGTTGGATCTCCGATGATGTTTTCAGTGGAATGATCTTCATACCATCTCTTGTTGCATCTTCCTTCTTCTTCCAACATTGGCTGTTCCGTGATTTCAACTGATGGGATAACTTGAGCTGTGGGAGATGCTGGTGATTTATCAGTTGTGGAGTCTGGATCCTCAACATGGACAGTATTTTGAACTGAGCTCGGTTGCACTTTGGATGCTGATGCAGTTGGAGAGACATCAGCTGTGGTTCCCCCTTGAGATGAGCTGGGGTCCTCACATTCATCTTCAGAGGAACAAGGATCATCATCCTTGGTTGCCCATACCAACGGTTCAGCTAGATTCTTCTGCCTTAGAATCTGCGATCTGGTGAGAGCTGCTGAAACATGTGGATCAGCTTGTTGTCCTTTAGGCTGTTCCCTGCACTCAAAAGTAGATTCATCAAAACTAACATGAGGTGTTATCTCCACAACACGAGAGCTGTTGTTGAAAACTCTATAAGCCTTGATCCAAGCGGCATATCCGAGAAATATGCCCATCGAAGCCTTGGCGTCAAAAGTTTTCAACTGAGTCTTCCCATTATTGTGAATATAACACTTAGAACCAAAAACGCGAAAATACGAAATATCTGGCTTCCTGCGTCTCCATAGCTCATACGGAGTCTTTCCCAACCGCTTGGTTAGAAGAGACTGGTTCTGGGTGTAGCAGGCTGTGTTGATTGCCTCAGCCCAAAATCTCTTTGGCAGAGCTGAGCTTGTCAACATGGATGTAGCAGCATCCTTCAGCGTTCGGTTTCTTCACTCAGCTACTCCATTCTGTTGTGAAGTACGTGCAGCTGATGTTTGATGAGTAATTCCGTGCTTCTAGCAGTACTCGATGATGGTTTCATTTAGAAACTCGGTTCCACGGTCTGATCGGATGGAAATAATTTTCATCTCTTGTTAGTTCGATATCCGATCCATCAGTTTGGATAGCTCATCTCGGGTTTCACTCTTGTGACGCATGAAAATGGTCCACGTATACCTGGAGAAATCATGAGTAACAACAAGGGTATACTCGTTACCATTCATGCTTTTTGGTGTAACTGGCCTGAAGAGATCCATATGGATCAGCTGGAATACTCGGTCGGTTGATGGAGTTGTTTTCTACCGAAAGGAGGATCTAGCGAGTTTTCCCAGCTGACATGCACTGCAGATATGTGTTGTTGAAAACACTCAGTTAGGAATGCCCTTTGCATGTTCCTGTCTTGCAAGTCGGTTCATTGTCTTGAAGTTCAGATGGTTGAGCCTTTTGTACCACAGCCAGCTCACATCTGAACTACTCTATGATAACAAACAGTTGTCAGGAGGACTACTGTTCCAGTCTGCATAGTAGACATTCCCGGTTGGGGATTGATTTCCCAACAAGACCTGCTTTGTTCCGACATTTTTAACCCTGCAGCCCTGTGCATCAAACTTGACAGAGAAACCATTATCACAGAATTGGCTGATGGAGAGCAAGTTATGCTTCAATCCATCAACATATGAAACATTTGAAATAGACACGTGATTGGTTTCAAGGGTACCGTAGCCTCTGATGTGACCTTTTGAGTTGTCACCAAAGGTAACCGATGGTCCTTCTTTCTCCACGAAACTTCCAAGCAAATCTCTCAGATTTGTCATGTGTTTCGAGCATCCACTATCCATCAACCACATGGTCTGTGATGCTTTATTCTTCCTCAGCTGTTTCTCCTACTCCTGCACAGAGAAACTCGCTTAGGTCCCCAATTTCAGTTGGGTCCTGGAGGGTTAGAACCAGTTCCCCCTTGAACTGTGATTCGTTTTTCTCTGTATCTCCGGATAGATTTATCATTCCAAATCACTTTTCCTTCCCCATCAACTATAACAACACCTCGGTTATCCTTAGGCTTGTTGTTAGTAGTGATGTTCTGTTTCTTGAGAGGAGATGGATTTCTCCCATTGTGAGCTTTAGGAGGAGAGGCTTTCCCCCTGTTTTGATGGTGATTCTTATCCTGTTGGTTTTGTCGATGAGGTCGGACGCCATGTTGGAATCTTTGTGGTTGATTCTGATTCCATCTTCCTGACTGTTGACGACAGTTGTTCATGCCATGTTGTTGATTCATGTTTTGGCATGAATATCCCTAGCTGTTGAAACTGTTTCTCATTGGTTGACTCAGTTGGAATCTCTGGTTGAACTGATGATGAAACCGCTGTTGATTCTGATGGTTGAATCCCTGTTGGTTCGGTTGATTCCATCTCCTCTGAGGTCGGTTCTAAAGTCGGTTCTGATTGTATCTTTGACGCCTCTGGTTCCTCTTCCGAGTCTTAGAACATTCCCCCTCGGTTGATGTCCCAACCGATAGATTCTTTGGTTCTTCAACAACAGCTCCTTTTCCTTTCTCAGTTGAGGTTTCCTTAGTCGGTTGTGCTTGCTGAGAAGTGGAGGTTGGATTAATTTGGGGAGTTGCAGACTCAACTGTGACAGGTTTGGCAACCATGACATTCACACCCTTGACAAAGGTTGCGGGTGGCATTCCCGTATCCTTGACTATGTCGTAATCGAGTCCTGACACGTCATCCATCTGTCGGCTGTAACTGATGAGATTCTCGATGATCTTGGATGACTGATATAGCTTTATCAGGTTGTCCTTCTCAGTTTGCAAATCCTTGAGGAGAACAGCTATATGCTCGGTCTGTTAGTCTGACTTCTTCATCAGCTGGTCAATCTGAGCCTCTTGTTTTTTCAACTGATCATGTTGCTCCTTGATCTGTTCCTTCAACTCCTCATCGGTTGGAGCATTAGTTCGGTTGGCCTCATTCAGTTGACTTTGGAGATTGTCAATCTCTTCGGTTTGATTTTTGATTAGACCGTCCTTTTTGGTTAAGGATTCTTCAAGTCTGGCAAACTGTTCTTGAAGATTCTTGAACTCAACCGATTGCTGATGCAGTTCCTCACTGAGTTCTAGGAAGTCACCCCAAGAGGGTTCCAACTCTTCCTCTACTGTTTCCTGCATGTTAGAAGTATTGGAAGAATTTAAATTAGCAGGACTAGAATGTACCTCAGCGTCATCCTAGTCGGTTCCAAATGCCATGAGGCATTGATCCTGACCGATAGCGTTGTTGGCGGAAGTCAGCTCGTCCTCATCGTCAGTGTCAGTGAAGATGTCCATGTCATCAGCTGCTTCTTCTGCAACCATGGCCTTGTTCTTTGCACTTTGCTTGGCCCTCAACGCTTCTCTTTCTTTCTTTGACAGATCTGGACAATCTGCTTTGAAGTGTCCCTCTTTGCCGCATTCAAAGAAACTGTTGGTCACAGGCTTTGAGTTATCTCGAGTTCGGTTGGATTTGTAGAACCGTTTGTATTTTCCGAACCGAGTATCAATGTCAGCTAGCTTCTTTGACAGGGCGGCTATACTCTGTTGCAGCTCTTCTCTGCTTGGCTCCTTCGTAGCTGTGTCTGTAGATCTTGTTGGTCTTGATGTCTGCGGCTTGGAGTATTCAGCTCGAAGTGCTACTGTCTTTGTGGCTGAACCAACATCCTCATGTCGACTCGTCTGAACCGAGGACTGAGTTGACCTTCGTCGGTTCACCTTATACTCATTTCCTTTCAGGATTGAGAACAGCCTCTCTGTTCCCATCTCACCAAGATCAGCTCGGCTCTCATGGATGTTAGTGAAGGTGTCCCACTCAGCTGGTAGAGCTTGTAATACTTTGAGGTTGATTTCTCTCAAAGTATATTTTCCTCTTCGGATGGACTGAATCCTTCGGATGATATCCATGAACCGAAGCTCTAACTGATCAATGGTTTCATCAGCTCGTAGACAGAAGTTGTCGAAGTCTTGACAAGCATGGGAGAATTTGTTCTCCTTGGTTTCGTCACTCCCTTCTCTAAGAGATGCCAAAATATCCCACATCTCCTTAGCGGTGTCGCACTCTTCTATTCAAGGAAGATAGTCTTGTCCAACTGTGGTCATGATAGTGCTCTGAGCCCAGATATCCAGCTGGCTCACTTTAGCTTCCTCTGGAGTGAAGTCTTCTGGCTTCTTCTCCACTAACTCCTCAGTTGCATCCCCATCATTGGGATTTGTAGGAGTGCGAGTGACCTTTTCTCTGATAATGATCGGTCCAAATGTAAGTACTTGTTGCATTCGATGATGCTTTGACAGTAGAATCTTCTTCATCCGAGTTCTCCAGGATGTATAGTTCACAACCGAGAAGATGACCACGATCTTATCTTTAACATCCATCTGCACATACAAACTAAAGACAGATGCAAGCAAATATGCACTAGCGTGAAAAAGATCTGTTCAGTTGACCACTAAAAAAAAACACCTCGAATTCACACCTCGTGAAACAGAGTTAGCAGTCTTTTGAACCACTGCTCTGATACCACTTGATGGTCCCGATACGAGTTCTGGTGTATGGGGGGGGAATACACCAGTTAAGAATTTTAAAATCAACCCCCTGAAAATTATCACAACCGAGTAATACGACTCAGCTAGAATCACAAGTGAGTAAGAACACTCAGCTGTGAGAGTGGTGATGTGCGGAATGTGATGGAAAATAACAACTCGTAAAATAAATATAACTCACACTCAGATGCAAGGTTGGTCAATAACCAAAACAGTTGATATGCAAAGATGCAGTTTTGTATGCTGGTTAGTTGGTCAGTTGAACATGCAATAAGAAATAACTGAACTGAAAACACAAGCACACAAGGGATTTACGTGGTTCGGAGAGAACTCCTACGTCCACGGGGGGTTGTGAGTCCACACAACTCAGTCCAAGTTCTTCTGGACAAAAACCACAAAGCTTACGCGGGCTTTGCAACCGTTGAGATAAGTTTACGGGTACTTATCAACCTTACAGATAAGTTTATGGGTACTTATCAACCTATCTACCTAATTACGGGAACAGTAGGGTTTTAAAAACCTTTTTAAGGGTGTGTGTGAGGGTGGGATTTCCAACTACTAGCTCGAACAAGAAAGTGAGCTAGGATCTAACTCTCTATGAACTCTCAACTAGTGATGTTCTCAAGGTTGGATCGAAAAACACCAAGACAGAATCTAACACTCTAGAACTCTCAACTAGTGATGTTCTTAGAGATTGAATTCAGTTTAGCTCGTTTGCGATATGAACTCTCAACTGGTGATGTTCGCTAGTCTATCTCTTTGCTCTCGCACTTGTCTGTCTCGTTCTTGTCTCGTAGTCTTGGTGAATGAATAAAGGCCTCTATTTATAGGCGGAGAGAATCAACTAGCCGTAGGAGGAACCGTTGATCTCTGATCTTGTGAAAGCGATGGATTGTCTCTCATCTCTGCAGAAACTTTCTGGATTTGGCAATTGTGGACTTCTGCTTTCCATCTGAGACAGCCTTGTGTTGGGCCAAATGAGGTAATGACAGAGAGTCAAACCTTCACGTTACTTCCTTATTTGAATTTCAAATCTCAACATTAGTCTTTCATCTGATTTGTCTTCAGCTGATGTTCTATCTGAATGCTATCTTTATCTGACAATTTGTCTGAATAGGAACAGTTGAACTCTCAGCTGCTTTGAACTTCAAGTTGTTGATCTTCTCAGTTCGAGTCCTTCAACTGATGGTCTGAATCTTGAATGCGTCTTTCTGATGTTCTTAATCTGATCAGTTGGCTTTCTGATGTTCTGAATCTTGAACGCTCAGTTGTCTTTCTGATGTTCTGAATCTGATCAGTTGGCTTCGAACGCTCAGATGACTTTCTTCCATCTGATGTTCTCTTACATCTTCTCCTTTGAACGCTCAGTTGTCTTTCTTACAACTGATGTTCTATCCGAGTGAAGCCATGTTGCCGTCTTCAGCTGGAGTCCTATAAAGATAAAATCTTAACAATGCTCAAACAGCGAGCTTAAAAGCTAACATTAGGATCTGGCAACATCTACTCCGTTGGGGTCAGTAGGTTTTGGAATCAATCAAAACTTTTACTAAATTTTCCAACAATATCCTCACATCCTCAACATAAATTTTCACATCAAAAACCCTAGTTTGCCTACACATAATTTAAATCATGCATATTTCCTTTCTTTAGGGCTTAGGGATTACATATATACAAGAAATCAAATGATTGAACATACTTAAAAGATTTAAATCAAACGCCTCCTCTTGATGAACTTGGCCGAAAATTGAAGGAAAATGAGCTCAAATCTCTAGCTTGGATTTTCCGTAGAGGATTTCATCTTTAACCTCAAGAAAAATGATAAAAAAAATTAATCATCTCACTAGGGCTTGAATGCCGAAAATTTGAAGAAAATAAAAGGGAAATGATTTTTCTTTGGAATTAAACTCAAGACTTGAAGAATTAGTTTACCTCTTGAATTAGGGTTTTGATGAAATGAAGATGATGATGATCTTGTTGGAGCTTGGAAGCTTGATTTCTTGAACTTTAATGGAGATTATGCATTTCTATGTGTGTATGTATGTGTGGCGGTGAGGAGAGGGAGAGAAAAGAGAATTGTGGTTTCTTCTGTCACAGCCCCAAATCCCGAGAGACGGTAAAGCCGGGGTGCGACTGGGATTGGATTACAGAAGCGGGAAAGAAAGGGGATGAATGAATAAACATAACATTATAGACAGAATAATTTCTATGAACAAAACTTCATTAACAAAAGAAAGAGTTGATCTCGAAGGATCACTCGAACAAGATCTCAAAAGGTTCTAAGTTATAAGTACAGAACTTAAACTAAAAGTGATATTCATATTTACATAAGTGAGTCTAGAGTTTGGCAGTGGAATTGTAAACTACATACTAAAGTCTTCCCTATTGACAATATTTACTCAACCGTCGCCGCTCGTCTCTCAACCTGCACATTTAGAAAACATATGCAGGGCTATGTACAAAAGCACTTAGTGGGCACATTGCCGAAAACATAATCATAAGTATAGATAATCATGCATTTCATTTCTGTAGCACATCGGAGTTTTTCAACAAATTCCCGTGTCTACTAAACATTTTCTTTCTCATTTTCATAACTTAGCTTGTAGAAGCATTTTTCATAAATGTTACATTCAATCTTTACCATTCATTATCACCGTGGCTGGCTACCCCTCAACAGGATACCACATACACCACAGGCTACAGTGTACACTAAACTTTGGAAAGCCCCTTTTGACTAACTCAAAGCCGACCGTTTAGTTAACCCCTTTTGGCTAACTCATAAGGTACAAGAGAACTCACATAAAACAAATAGTTCATGCCATGATTATCACTTTGAAAACACGATTATCAAAGCGATAAAGAAAAAGTTTTCGAGCATTGCTCATTTTGTTTCATATATAAAAGCCCACCTTGAAATTACAGAACTCCTATACGAGCTTCCGTTCTTCAATCTTACGTCCTGTCCTTGTGCTGACTTCCTCCTTCATCGTAAATAATCATACTTTAAAACTCGGTCGCAAATGATAAATGAATATGGAAAATCGAATTAAGTTTTAGTCCTTTAGTTTTTTACGCATTTGCACGCTAAACTAAACTCTTTTAATTAAACAGAAACGAGATACGAACGCATCTCGTTTGACACTCATTCGGTTCTGTACTTGACACTTAGATCAGTAGTAAGAAGTAGTCGATAACTTGAAACGACTTAAAAGATCGAAAGGGTTCAAGTTGAGAAGAATTCAACTTAGGAAACTAGTTTTGGAAACTTACTGCTGTAAGTCTGTACAGAACAGAGTATACGAAAACAGGGGATGAATCTTATACCAAAAGAAAGGTACGGGTGTCTAGTTTACTCTCCAATTTACGGATCTCAATTCCGATAAACAAGCTAGGAGATATGGCAGTTTCCGTGAAGGGTCGCAGAACTGCCGAGTGAAACCCTAATGCTCGATAAAATCGACGCACGGTTTTCTAGGTTCGTTTTATGTTATCGTACTTAAATTCTCACGAAATTTACACATCAAGGCAGTAAACACGCACTATCATACGTGAAGAACTCCTTTCCATTCCTCGTCTATAAGCACGACGTTTAAAACCTCGTCTCTTCAACTATACAATTACTATACCAACAATAATTTAACTTCTCGTTTCTACTTCTCGTTTACAATTATAACTCATCATTTCATATCTCGGATGTAAAAGACGTCAACTACAAACTCGTTCATTTAATAATAACGATCATTAATATCTAATTAGAAATCTCATTCAACTTTTCTATCGTTATTTAGATTCACTTATTCGTCTCTTATGAAAAATCCAACGTCATTAGAATTCGTTCTAACTTTCCGATTATGATCATTTACTAACAAAATTAACTTATATTCACATCATAGACCTATATCATTATCTAATCTCGACTTATCGTCGATCGTTCGTCTCTTAACGAAAATCTTACGTTCTCCGTTTTCGTTCAAATTTTACAACAACGATTATTACCTAATGAGCATCACTAATATGCAAACCATATTATCAAAACATTATCGAGCTTCAACTTATTAACACGTCTTCGTCTCTTACGTTTTTCATTTTATTTTTAGAAAAATCCCAATTAAATATATAATCATCCTCAAACATCCTATATCTCATTTCCATAAACATAACATGCATATCATAACATTTACTATACTAAATCATGCATTCTTCATCTCTTATGTTTCGAATTTTATTTTTAGAAAAATCTAAATTATTTCATAGAGTCAATTAGCAACATGTAGAACACTAATCTATCAATCAAACATCAAAGAAATCGAACTACGATCAAATCCCTAAATTCTAGAAAATTTCGGTCATAACCTAAAATAAAGGAGAGTGATTTTTCTTCATGATTCAATCCGTAGAATCTATTCCTAAGCATGCTAGAACATGAATCGAACAAGGATCAACATCTTATTTCATCTCTTAAGTTTTCGAAAAAAATAAAAAGATGGAAACAAGCTTTTGTTCGGTTCATATGGTAGGAGATGTTCTTACCTTGCGTAATATAGACTCGGAAATGGAATTGATAGGTAGATGAAAGACTTAAGAGCTTGAGAAGAGCTTGGAGTTGAAGCTTTAATGGAGGAAGAAAGAAGAAAATGAGAGAGAGAGAGAGAGAGAGAGAGAGAGAGAGAGAGAGAGAGAGAGTGTGTTGGCGGTAATGAGAGGAGAAAGGAGGGATGATGACTCATGTTATTAGACATAAAGTGAAGGAAAATATCTAACTAAAGTGTAGTGACTCGCTAAGGGTCGTTTGGCGCGGAATTATTAGATGGAATATCTCGTTTCCGGCTCTTAAACGACGATTAAAAAGTCGAGAAATACTTTCTTAGATAGTTACGAATTCGACAAAATCTAACTCGTCCGTGAGATTGGAAATAATTCACGTACTCGGAAAACCTAATTCGTTTTTCAAAATCCGAGAAAAAGTCGGGATTAGACAGTCTAAAAATTCTCCCGGAAAATCATAAAAATTAACTTTCTCCGGTGAACTCGTATCGAAGAAAAAGTGAATGTAAATTCTGACGGATTTTAATTCTGAGTTTTCGGACGAAAAATTTACCAGACGCGAAAACCCTAATACAGTAGTCGTTCGTCCGACTTCTGGAAATTATTTTCTGAAATGGATTTCACCGTAAATCTTAGAATTTAATTTCATGATCTTAGGCGTGCAAAGCCATAATTATTATTAACTTTCATTTTTAACGACAGTAGAAAAATATCGGGGTATTACATCTTCTTCCTTGATTCATATGGTGGAGAGAGAGGGTGTGGAGAGATGAGTGAATAAGTTCATCTCTTAACCAAGAAATGAAATGAAATAACTAAGTTAAACGAATCTAATGATGATTATTCTCATAGGTGTAGAAAATAGGCTACATCAGGTTTAGAATATAATGATGGAGAGAATAAAATTAGGGAGAGAGAGGGCTATGTCGGCAGAGAGAGGGGGAGAGAGATGAGTGAAAATTCCACATTTTTAACGGGTATTATTTTCTCCGGATGAAAAAGTTTTCCAGTAGAATATATCCGTATTATTCCATTTATACTGAAAACGGCTAAAAACTCTCCTCGACTTGTTTTCGACATCGAAAACACCTCAACTCTATCTCATATCTCACTAAATAAATCAAGGAATCTGAATATCTAATTTTTAGGTCAAAATTCCAAGTAACGAAGAAAAACCTAAAATTATTCGGCCAATTATTCCAGTAAGAACTAAATTCTTAAAATTCTTTCATATGATCTCGGATGAGCTTCTAACATATCTCAGGGGTCTTAGAATTAATTCTAAGTTCAAAAGACACTAATTAGGTTAAATTCTAAGTTCGTCGGTGCTTAGTGATTTCTCGGCTTATCGGCACTAATCGTCAAAAGTGAAAGTTCTCAAAATTCTCCGAAATTCATACTCATGCTCATTCTCATATAAATAAACTCAATCCATGCATCACATACTCGATTCGAATGGTCAAAACGAGAAAAATTCACATCAAAGCACATAAGGGCATTTTGATCATTCTTAAGAAAATTTATTTTCTTGAAAAATTTATCACTCAAGGTACGTTATTTAAGCATATAAATGCATTTAAGACGCACTCAAAGCTTATAAAGGTTCGGGGTATTACAAACACTTTATGAAAAAGAGGATGTGAATGCTATAGGTTTCAATGCCAAACAAGGGAGGCAATATGATCCGAATTTCCAAGTTTATAACCCGGATGGAGGAATAATGAGAATCTAAGGTATGGGAACAACAATTATCAACAGTTTGTGCAACAAGCGTAGAAACCTCAACAGCCACTGCAACAGGTGGTGAATAGCCTGATTCGAGATTATACCAAGGCACAACAAGATAATGATCAGTTTAGAACGGAGACACGGGGTGCCAATCAACACATTACTGCCCAATTGGCACACCTTGCCAACGCTTTTGGCAGGATAAAGAAGAAGCAAGGTGAACTTCCCGCCTAAGTGGAGGTGAATAAGGCTCAAGTTCATGCTGTTACGCTTAGAGGAGGAAAGGTGTTGCCCGAGAAAGTTCAGATGTCGGATTTTGAAACTCTTTTGCCCAAGAAGAAAGAGTTAGAGGTCGAGGAGAAGGAAAAAGAGAATGAAGAGACGAATGATGTGGATGAAGAAGCATCTCCCGAGCCTAAATAAGCCAAACCTACACCCATTACTCGAGCACCTTTTCCGGGTAAGTTGAAGTGGACAAAGATGGATGAAAAGATGGCCGATATGATCAACATCTTCAAGAAGGTTGAGATAAACCTACCTCTTCTCGTGGCACTTCGCAGCATGCCCAAATGCGTGAAGCTATTGTAGAATCTTTGCACAAAGAAGGTGCAGAATTATGATGGGAACAAGAGTTGTCATAGGGGAGAATATGTCGGCAGTTATCAAGAGGAATTTGCCCAAGAAGTGTTGAGATCCCGGCATGTTCACTATGTCATGCCAAATTGGAAACATGAAGATTGAGAAAGCCATGCCGGATTTGGGTGCATCGATCAATGTCATGCCTTTGTCCATGTATGATGAAGATATTATGGGACCACTTCGACCCACTAGGGTGGTTATCCAATTGGCGGACAAGTCACAAGTGCATCTTGAAGGCATTCTGGAAGATGTCCTAGTCAGGGTGGAAGATTTAATTTTTCCAGCAGACTTTTGGACTTGGGCATTATCTACCCAGTTCCAGACAGTCAATAGGTCAGTCCAGTGCACATGGTGCCCAAGAAGTAAAGAATTCAGGTGGTTGCCGACGAAAGGAATGAGATGGTTACTACTCGATTGCAAACCGGATGGAGAATGTGCATTGATTATCGCAAGCTTAACAAGGTAACGAGGAAGGATCATTTTCCTTTGCCTTTTATCGATGAGATGTTAGAAAGATTGTCTGGGAACAAGTTCTTTGGCTTCTAATATGGGTATTCAGGCTACATGCAGATATGGATTGCCCAAGAGGACATGGATAAGACAACTTTCACTTGCCCATTTGCGTACCGCCGCATGCCATTTGGTCTATGCAACGCCCCGGGCACGTTTCAAAGGTATATGTTGAGTATATTTTCGGATCTTTTGGAGCATTGCATTGAGGTGTTTATGGACGACTTCACTGTCTATGGGAGTTCTTTTGCAGCTTGTCTAAGGCATTTGAAGTTGGTGCTGAAAAAATGTATGGTCAAGAGTTTGGTACTGAATTATGAGAAGTGTCACTTCATGGTTCAAGAAGGGATTGTGCTTGGACACATTGTTTCAGAAAGAGGAATTGAAGTTGACAAGGCCAAGATCAATGTGATAGCCAAATTGCCTTATCCCAACAATGTGAAGTAGCTGCGAGGTTTTCTTCGGCATGCAGAATTCTATAGGAGGTTTGTGAAAAATTTCTCAAAGATTGCGCAGCCCATGACAAGGTTATTACAGAATGAGGTCGAGTAGATTTTTGATGAAGATTGTCAAAGGGCATTTGATACTTTAAAGAACAATTTGGTCACATCACCTATCATACAACCCCCTGATTGAGAATGTCTTTTGAAGTAATGCGCCATGCAAGTGGATATGCAGTGGAAGCGGTGCTTGGGCAGAAGAGAGGGAAAGAGAGTCATGTGATCTACTATACCTCGAAAAACTCTTAACTTTGTCTAGGTAAACTATACAACCACAGAGAAGGAACTATTGGCGGTTGTGTTTGCCTTTTAGAAATTTCGATCTTCTTTGTTAGGTGGCAAGACAACTGTTTATACTGACCATGCTGTGCTGCGATACCTTATGACCAAGAAGGAGTCCAAGCCGCGGTTGATAAATTGGAAGTAAAATAAGCCTAAGTTATGAAGGAATTGAAGAAATAATCTCCCTAGCAGAAGAAATAAAAAAATTCGAACTATATCAAACACAAGAAATTGTGTTTCTAAAATTCTTAAGTCTAATGAATGAATTAAGCTAACAATAATGAAATTCAAATTAATTAAAACAAGATTAGAGGTTAAAATCAAGAATTAAATGATTAAGGAGAAAAACCCCAAAATAATCGAACCTTATAAGTATAAGGAAATAAAATTCTAAGTGTTCTGGAAATCAATAAGATGAATTAATCCTAAAATAATGAGATTAGAATTTATTAGAATATAATTATACATCCAAATGAAAGAAATAAAAATCTATGAAGAAAACCCTAAATTAAACAATAGAAATTAGGGTTGAATAGTGATTTTTCATTGCTATAGCTAAAAGATGAAATTGATGTTATAAGAGTTCAATTTGAGTAATTCTAAGTATACTAGGAATTAAAAATATTGAAAAAGACTAAGTATAAAGAAAATGACTTAGTACAGAAAATTAAAATAGGAAATTTATAAATTTTTTCTAAGTAAAAGATGTAAATGATGTTACCAACATGAAATTGAGATAAAAAAAAGTATGATAGCCACTTGAACCACTCAATTTAGAATTCGTACAACTAAGTTATGAAAAAATCAACACAACATAACAAAAAGTTGACTAATGAGAAATTAAGTGAAATTAAGCAAATTAAAGAATTAAAAGAGTTTAAATAATTAATTGAAGTATGTTAGAAGTTGAATCGAGCAAAAACGAGTCCTTAATAAGAAAATAGATAAATGACAAAAAATAATAAGTATAAATTGTATTTTCTCGATTCTCGAGTCCAAAAATATAATCGAATGAGAAATGTCAAATTAACACTATTTTTAGTAAGATATAAAAATTTGAGAATATTCCGAGCAAGTTTATATATATCTCGAAAAACATGTCGAGCGTCGACTCGATAAAATAAATATAAAGTCTTGAAAGCTAAAATAAAATTTATAATTAAATTCCTTGAATTTTACTAAGTGAAATGAAGTTAATTGCATAAGAAAACGAAAATTTAAAGTCCGAGTTAAAAAGTCGAGCAAAATAATAATAGTATATAAATATTGATTATTTATGTGTAGTTGATGTTATTGAAAAATGTTGTGTGAATAATCAAGAATAAATCTTGAGAATTTTGATAAGTAAATCGACTAAGGAAATTGAGAAATCGATTTTGCTAAGTAATAAGCTATTGATTTCCAATAAGTATAGGAAATTAGATTATATTTTTAACTTAGGAAATCTGAGAGTTTCAACAGTCGATTAGAGCTTGGGTAGAAATAGGAATTAAGCGGTTAAATAGAATAAACGAGAGATTTGAGCCCGAGTCAAGTAGAATTCCGAATAAATAGGACAAATATTCATTGTTTTCCGAACTAGTCCTTATTAAGTATTATTTTGAAAGAACGAGTGGAAGCGAGAAATAATCAGTGAGGGAAAAGAGAATAACCGAGCGAGTCGCCAGCGAGGTGGGCTTTTCTAAACCAAAACAAATGATGTGTGTGCTTATTATACATATTACGTGCGTTTTTTGAATTAATTGACTTGCCTAATTGTTTTGAATGTTTTGGTATGCAATCATTGACGTGTTGATGTGATTATAAGTTCGGTGCACGCAGGGGATAAAAGTCCTGTGAAATACGGGATGATGCATGCATTAAATAAGGTGATTGTAAGCCTTGCTTCGGTTGGGCCGGTTACGGTGCTCGAGGAGAAGGCCTACTTCTCAACACCACAAGAAGATAATCTGTAGATTGATTCATACTTATAAATATTATTTCTGCGTGGATTATTATTTTAAGAAAGGCAAAATGTTTTAACGGCTGTGACAAGTTAAATTATTTTCAAATAATATCTCTATTAATACTTGTGATGCAGCAAAAGAGGCAATTTCAATTTATAGCTCTATCGAGCAAGTTTTCAATTATTTTTGGCATGTGTCCACGGAGTAGGAAGTACTTAGCTCTACATGTTATTTTTAAAATGTACAGGTTAGCTCGGAATGAGTTGTGCAGTGTGCTTGAGTGGCCATTGTTTAAGATCGAGTCTTTTCGGTTTAAGCTTCTGGTTACATGTCTTCATACATGTAGCTGTGGGACCTTAGTGATGTGTATATATGTTCGATACTTGATTCCGCTGCAACACTGCTTTTTGACTTACTCTGCTTTTGACAATGAGCTATATGCTCAAAAACTTATTATTCTATAATCTCGTGATTTCTACTTGACAATATTAATGCTCGTTTCATTATCCTTAACTATTCGGCATGATTAACCCATGTTATTGTTTTTATATTACCTTGTTGAAAGTATGAATTCATCTTGTTATCACTTTCAATATATAATTCTTTGAAATCGAGCATGTTCTTTGATGGATGTTTAGTCGTTTCACCCTCACTGCCCCTCGTATTCTACTCGTTTCAATACATTAGAAACCGGGCTGTGATATGAACAGGATCATGCAGGAGAAGGACGTCGTGCCCATAACGGAGTCTTTTCTCGACGAACATCTCTACTTAACTGAGGCTCGGTTCTTTGGCGAGCCATGGTATGCCGATATTGTGAATTACATGAGTATGGGAAGTTTTCTGAAAATTTTTGTGCTTATCAAAGGATGAAGATCAAGAAGGAGTGTCAACACTTTATTTGGGACAAACCATACTTATGGAGGAATTGCAATAACCAAGTTCTGCGGCTTTGTGTGCCCGATTGGGAGACTAAGAGCATATCTAAGCATTGTCACAATAAGGAGTGCGATGGACACTTTGGGCATCGGAGGAAAGCTCGGAAGATACTCGAGTGTGGGTTTTATTGGCCAACCCTCAATAGGGATTCTTATGAATGGTGCCGAAGTTGTGAGCAATGTCAAAAGGAGGGCAATGTGTTTAGGTTGGCATGCTAGGTTGATGTGATTGGTTTGAGCATGATTATTTGAGCTTAATATATATGCAAGCATGTTAGGGCAGTTGAGCATGATAGTATGTGGTTAGGGATGACGAACGAGCAATTTGAGCATTACCCTTGAGAGATTTTGAGCTTTAACTGTTATATGCTTTGCGTTACAGTTTTCATTCTTTGTGAGTATTTGACATGATCATTCGAACGCCACCTAGAACTTGCCTATTTTCTGTTTTGAGACCCCATTGACATAGAATAAGAAGTACTTAGAGGATTTAGGCGATTTTCTTTCTATTAGCCCAAATCCTAATAAGCCTACCCTGCTGTAATCCCTGTTGTTAGCCCCTTGAGCTTGATAATTTCTTTGATTCACAAATATTAGCCTTGAAATAATATATCCTACTCGGTCATGAGGACTAAGCTAAATATGAAAGGAGGGAGGAGAGCAGTAGGGCATGGAGAAAGCCTAGAATGGGCAAGAGAGATTAAAGGGCTAGATAAAAAAATGTAAAGAGAAAAAAAAAGAAAAATAAGAAAAATAAGAGAGAAAAAGAGAAGAAAAGAAAATATAAAAAAAATAGCAAAGGAATAAAGCCCTAGGGTGTATTGTGCTACGACCCGAAAGAGAAGGTAGAGGAAAGATGATAAGGTTGGCCGCTCCGCTTGGCCAACTTAAGTCTGAATGACCAAAGCCAGATCTAAATACTTCCAACCTATGCCTTAAGTCCAATTACAACCTAATAAAGACCTAATAATAAGTTCTAATTAATCTAGTCTAAGGGGTGGAGAAGTTAGAAGGCAGGCAAGCCTATGGTGTGGCTAAGATGACATGTCCTGAGTGTAAACACGAGCCTATACACAAGAGTGAGAGTGTGGTGAGGAATAACTTCTGCTCAATTGTTCATTTTTGACCTAACTAATTATTGTGTTAACTGTTTCTACTTGCTTGTGTTTATATGAATTAATTATGCTCGTTCTGATCTGTTGATTTGGTCAAGCTAACCTTTGTTTTATTTTTCTTGAGTCATTTTTGAGTCTTTTCTGTTTTGAGTCATTATGGCAATTCATACACCATACTTGAGGACAAGTATGACTTTAAGTGTGTGGGTATGATGAGACCATATTTTATATGCTCATCATGTTTTTAGGAGTAGATCGAGTCTAGTTTTATGTCTTTTTAGTCTGTTTTAGTGTCTGGGAGGACACTTTTGGTAGTAGGCAGGGAAGGACAGGAACTTGGGCATTTGGAGTGGATTTGTGCATGAAAGTGACCACTTCGCTACGATGCAATGGTCAAGAAGCTTTGCTCGCAACTAGAGATACCAAGGGCGGAAGTCCAAACACATAGAAGTTGCTCCGTACCAGTCGAAGTGACCAATCGAGATCGCGCGCAGTCATTCCAAGCAGGTTAAGATGGCAGGAGGACTCTGGGCAAGGTGAAGGAGAAGGAGAAGGAAGGAGAGTATGAAGGTTCTAGGCATTGCAGCTGGCATGATATCATCCGGAGGACCACCAAGGAAGCAATTCGTGCCTTGGAGGTGAAGGAATAGAGAAGACAAGTCCTACCCGGATTAGGAGACAAAAGGATAAGGAAGAGATCTACCCGATAAGGAAACAAATCATTCCTAATCCTACTCAGCCAAGGAAGGAAGCTGCCAGCTGTCTTGAAGACCCGTTGGTGGGTTTTTAGGGTTTCGATCCATGATCCTTGTACTCTATAAATAGTATCATGCAAGCAGCCTCAAACACACAAGCTTTTACATCTTTCTTTCGTAATACTTACTTTCTTTCAAGATACAATTTACTTTTCTGCTGTTAAGTCCCAGTTTGGGTAGAATATCGTTCAAGTATTTATTCAAGTATGTTTTCTTCTATCTCTTTTGTTATTGTTATTTACTTTATGTCTAGCTAAGATCTGGGTTTAGGTAAAGGATATGTGATATAAATATTTTTATAACTCGTAAGGTCTAATTGGGCAAGATAGCTATATATATGTGTATTCCTGAGGCGTTAGGCAATGATTTCAAAGCAGTCTATTTGTGCCAAGAGACCATACTGCAGATGAGCAATTGGAGGGCGACAGTTTCCTTAAAAGGGAGGTAGCTTAGACCAACAGGGACCGGTAGAGGTTTGCCTCATGCTCCTTGAGGGCGGAAAATCTCTGGTTGAACTTGCGCGGAGTTGAACGAAGTACTCTGATGCTGGTAAAAAGTCAAAGCGGGATCATCGTATCTCATAGGGCCGGAACGGGTTCTTCTAGTGCCCAAAGCTGCATGTCCATACTACAACCCTTTTGTAAGATCCTCGGGGGGTGGGTTGGGCAAGTAAGGAAGATTGTTTAGGGATTTCACTCAATTCTCAGAAGTAAGGACGAGCTAGGTAGATCGTGGATGTGGGCGTGACAACATGACAGTAGGACCACTACGCAGTTTGCCTATAACCATTGACAGACATACGTAGAGAATATCTATGCACCTATGATTGAGTTACACTTATTCACATTGAATCAAACCTAAATCTAGATAGCCTTTTATTACTAATAGTTTGCTTATTTAGTTTCAGCTTTTACTTTTCTTTGTTTTACCCAAGGCGATAGTAGAAATAGACCAAACCAAGACTGTGATAGGATACTTTCAAGAGAATATTGCAGCAATTCCTCGTGGGATCAACCCTTACCTACCTAGGAAGTGGGCAAGGAAAAATACAAATTGTATTTTCCCGCGGCTAAACGACGGTCGCGTTAGAGCGTAAAGTTGATAAAATTTTCGAGTGCTATGACTTTTTCCAGAGTCCAATGGAGTGCAGCTAGCTTCCCTTGAGTTCACTGGATATGCAGCAACATGGTGGGAGTTTCAGCAGACCCAGCAACGCAATCAGAGATATCCTCTTATTGATACCTGGCAGGAGATGAAGGATGTTATGAGAGGTAGGTTCATCCTAGTTCACTATGAAAGAGAATTGGAAAAGAAGCTCAGTCAGATTCATCAAGTGTCCCGATCTATTGACGAATATCATAAGGAATTAGAGACAGCCCTGAACCGGGTTGGAAAAGTACATTGAAGGAATGAACCCTGATATTGCTTGTGAAGACGAATTGAAGAACTTTGAATCTGTTAAAGCAATGGTTCATTATGCATCTATTGTAGAACGGCGGCAGCTCAGAGATGGACATCGTCAATCCTTCTAGTCAATGCCTGCTAGGACTCCTTGGGTTTGAGGCTACTCTTCTACACCTTGGACAACCCTTACAGGTCCTCTTAGCTAGACCACACAGCTTGCTCGCCATTCTGAGCAGACTGCACCACAGCCTCCTCGTAGACTTGACTACAATTCACCTTCACCGAACAAAAACACCCAGAATCATCCTATGCAGCCTAGTCAGCCTCAGAATGGTACTCCAGGAAGAGCACGTGACGTTCAGTGTCACTAGTGCAAAGGATAGGGATACTTTCAAGCCTAGTGTCCAAATCGCCGAATTCTTTTCATTACAGATCAGGATGAGTTAGAATCAGCTAGCGAAGATGAACTCGATGATTGAGGTGAGGCAATAGATGCCGAACAGCCCCAAGAAGAGTCCACTGGCGCCAAAGTTGAAGATGCAAAACCGAAGCAGACTTACCCTAGTCTTGTTTCCATTCGTGCCTTGAGCCTTTTTCGAGAAGATCAGAACGACCACCGAGAAAACATCTTCTACATTTGCTGCTCAGTTTAAGACAAGATATGCTCGATGATCATAGACAGTGGAAGTATTGTGAACGCCATCAACTAGTATGGAAACTGAACTGATTCCACATGAGCATACCAAGCCTTACCGTCTATAGTGGTTGTCTGACACGGGTAAAATCAGAGTTGGATATCAGGTACATGTTACATTTTCGATTGATAGATATACTGACATTGTTTTATGTGACGTCATCCCTATGGATGCGACACATATTTTGCTTGGTCGTCCTTGGCAATTTGACAGGAAGGCAATACATGATGGATTCGCCAACACTTATGTCGTAACTAAAGATGGGCGGACCACCAGGTTATGGCCATTAACACCTAAGGATGTTGCAGAAGACTAGAAGAGGATGCAAGAGAAATACAAGGCCGCGACGTCGTCTCGTATCCCCACAATGAGTTCAGCCGACTCCAAGTCTTCCACAACAGCCTTTTCCATGCCTAAGAGACCCTCTATGACCGTTCATGATGCCACTCCATCGAGTTCTAGTGCAGCCAATTCAAATCACGTGCACAAGAACTTGTTTATTAGTGCAAAGGGAGTACAGAAGGCAATCAAAGCTGGTAAGCCTATCGTTCTAGTTACTTTTAAGGCTTATAATACTACTAATGTTGTTATTCCTTTTGCAGCCAATAATGGAGGAATTCAAGGATGTATTTCTAGAAGAGATACTAAGTGGTCTTCCGCCTATTTGGGGAATAGAGCACTAGATAGACTTCCAGCCTGGCATCGTTCTTCCCAACAGACCAGCTTACCGGACCAGCCCTGAGGAGACCAAAGAAATAGATAGACAAGTTAGGGAATTGTTGGAAAATAAGCGAATCAGAGAGAGCATGTCGCCATGTGCAGTTCCTGTGATTCTTGTTCCAAAGAAGACAAATGAATGGCGTATGTGTATGGATTGCAGAGCTATCAATAAGATCATGGTAAAGTATCGTTTTCCCATTCTCAGGTTAGATGAAATGCTAGATGATTTGTCTGGAGCTTCAATATTTTCTAAGATTGATTTGCGTTCTGGTTATTTTCAAGTTAAAATGTCAGAAGGGGATGAGTGGAAAACAACATTTAAGACTAAGCATGGTTTGTATGAATGGCTTGTACTGCCTTTTGGACTTACTAATGCTCCTAGTACTTTTATGCATTTGATGAATCATGTGCAGCGTGATGTTATTGAAAAGTATGTTGTTGTTTACTTTGATGGCATCCTTATCTATTGTACTTGTGTTTCTAAGCATGTTAGACATCTTAGGCATGTTTTTTAGTTGTTGCGTGATGCTAAGTTGTATGCCAACCTGTCTAAGTGTTCCGTTTGCATGGATGAGGTTATTTTTCTTTGTCTTGTTATTAGTAGTCGTGGAGTCGTGGTGTAGAGGTTGATAGAGCTAAGGTGCAAGCCATTGAGGAATGGCCAACACCTAAGTCTAGTTCTGATATTAGGTCTTTCCATGGATTGGCTGGATTTTACCGTCACTTTGTGCGTGATTTTTCAACTATTGCTGCACCATTGACTGAGTTGAGTAGGAAGGACAAGAAGTTTGAGTGGGGTAAAGCCCAAGAGCATGCTTTTAATCTATTGAAGTCGAAATTATGTAATGCTCATTTGTTGGTTTTGCCTGATTTTTCTAAGACATTCAATATTGAGTGTCATGCCTCTGGTATAGGCATTGGTGTTGTTTTGATGCAGGATAGGAAGCCGATCACCTATTTCAGTGAGAAGCTAAATGGAGTAGCCCTTAGGTATTTACATACGATAAGGAGTTGTATGCATTGAAGAGGCCTTTGGAGACTTGGCAACATTATCTGAGGCTGAAGGAGTTCGTGATTCACACTTATCACGAATCACTAAAGCACTTGAAAGGGCAGCAGAATCTAAATTCCAAACATGCCAGACGAGTTGAATTTATATAATCTTTTCCATAAGTGATTAAGTACAAAAAAGGTGCGGAGAACGTAGTTGCTGATGCACTTTCTTGTAGGTATACTTTATTTTCTGTGATGCACGCCCAGTGCATAGGGTTAGAGAATTTGAAGAGTTTTTATGCATCTGATCCTTATTTTGGTGATATTTTTGAGAAATGTCTGTCTAGGTCTAGATTTGTTGATTCCTTTTATGTGACTGATGTGATAGCTCGGTAATGAGTATCTGGCGTATGGGGGGGGGGAGGGATACACCAGTAGCAATTTTCATTTTGCTAGAAGTCTTTTCACTGAGTTATACTTCTCAGGTCAGTTGGCTCAACAATTAGAAAGTCAGTTGGAGCGACTCTACAACTGAGTTGCTCAGTTGGAGCCGATGACACAGTTAGCAGCACAACTGGCTCCTATGCCTGAAGGTTAGCTATATGTATCGACTGAGGTTTTAAAATAGTTTTACGTTGCGGAAGATGGTGGAGTTTAGACTCGTTACGAAAACTGAAATATTTGTGAAAACGGGGAAGCTTAAGTTCCAAAATTAGTGCAGATTTTAAATATGCAGTTTGTATACAATAAGCTGGGTCAGTTGGTTTGGTAAATTGAAAATAAAATACTAAATGTAAATGCAGAAGGTAAAGTACACAGTATTTTAATGTGGTTCAGAGGATGACCTCCTACGTCCACGATTTCTTTTTCGGGGAAGTAATCCACTAGATAAGCTTACGCGTGCTTACCAAAAGCCCCACTTGGATTACGGGTTCCAAGCAAACCTAACTAGTTTGATTACGGGTTCGAACAAGACCTTACAATACTTTTCTGGGCATGTGCACAGCCTGGTCTTACATTTCGGGTTCTAAGGGACCTAGTCTTGGATTCCAGGTTCCAAGGGACTTGATCATAGATTGCGGGTTCCAAGGGACCTAGTAACTTTAATTCCAGGTTCAAAGTCAGTCCTAAGGGTAGGGATTGGGGGCATTTCTAACTTCGAAGCCTTCAACACTAAGGAAAGTGGAGGCTTCGACCTGAGGGGTCGGACTTGATCTACTGAGAGAGAGTCTGATCAGACTAGCACAAGCAAGAACCTATTCTCTAGACTCGATCAAGAAAGGAAATTTTTGAGAGGCTAGATGGAAGAACAAGAGGAGAGATGAACACTCTACTTCGACTGGACTTCGGGTGAGGTCTTATTGTTTGGAGAGAGAGGTGATAAGCTGATGCAGCTTCACTCTTGCTTTTTTTCTCTCTTTTTCTGTTCTTGCATCTGTATAGAGATTTGGTGTGGAGACCTCTATTTATAGAGGGACATCAAACTAGCCATTGGAAAGAGTTGTTTGACCTGTGCCAAAAGTATGGCACTCCACCTGCTTTTCTGGAAACTTCCCTAAAATGGAATCTGTGAGCGTTACTTTTTGCACGTCGCTGTTGTCAGGCCATTTATGGTAAGTTCAACGGATCAGATCAAGTCGTGCAGCTTTGACGAAGCCATCGTTTAGCTTCGTGCAAATATATTTATAGATTTCCTTGCCTACAGTAGACAGTAGTAAGTGGTAAGTAGGGTCAAACCCAAGGGAATTGGCGTAGTCTCTCTTCCTTGTAACTTATGTTGCAAAATAAGGGCTTTGGTAACAACTGCACTTGTCTTGGTCAACAAGTACTGAAAAACTATAACTGAAATCAAAACAGAAACTTGGTCAATAATAAAAGAGACCTAGATTAGGTTCGATTCATTTAATATAAACACTCACTCGATCATGGTGCACATATTTTAATTACATGCAATTACTATTCAGTTTCCAAGTAGATTAATTCTAGCCCTTTGGTCACAAAGTCACGACTAGAATACTCTACTCTTTATCTACCCTTTTAACTTAGATTATGCCAAAGACACTCTAGGTAAAACCCCTTTCCTGGTCAAGACAGCCACGAAGACTCTTCAGCAACTATCTTGCCCAAGAAGCATTACTTTCTTTTAGTCCTAAATTAGCCAAGAGGTGCTCAAGATACCGACTGCTCTCCAATACTCGCTATCTATTCAAGAACAAGAGACACTTTTGTGTTGACCCTGATTCTATTAGTGATCTAGACTCCTTAACTTATTGGTGATCAAGCAATTAGTTATCTTGCCCAAATCTATAATTAAGCTCTAAGTATTTCGTGAATAAAAGCATGCAAGTATTGAACACAAATTAGACCTCACAAGTGCTTAGGTTTACATTCAATTCATCTCACCAATCCAGGCTTCGGAAATTAGCTAAATATAATATAAATTGAAATCAACATGAAAGAGATATAAAGTAAAACATACTTGGTATTAAAACTGAAAGATGAATTGTACTCCAGCAAAACAAAAATCGTCA
This sequence comes from Schizonepeta tenuifolia, assembly GCA_029490685.1. Taxonomy (NCBI): domain Eukaryota; kingdom Viridiplantae; phylum Streptophyta; class Magnoliopsida; order Lamiales; family Lamiaceae; genus Schizonepeta; species Schizonepeta tenuifolia. The sequence continues at coordinate 57,716,620 of CM055956.1, forward strand.
TGGCCACAACAGCCAACTAAAACTAAAGCAGAAAATCTAAAGTGTTGCCCGTAGGACTTGTTTCTTTCTGACAACTCTCAAACGTAAACTAAAACGGAATTAAGAATTAAAGGGATTCCAAAGATTATTTACAGAGCGATGAACAACCATGTATATAGGCGAGAAGTAGGGTTTGAAGTCGGCTTCCTTCATGGGCTGGACTACTTCCCTTGTTTGGCCTTCTTTCCTTGTTTGGCTAGGTCTTTAATTCTCTTTCCTTGCCCTTGGTGAATTCTTCTTTGATCGGACTCTTTTAGGATTAACATGAAATATTTTCATGCTAATCTTCTTCCTTGGAGAGAAAGTAACAACCTCCGCCTTTGGCTCCTTCAGCTCTTTCTTGGTCACGTCTATGCTTATCTTGCCCACGATCTGCGCCACTCTAGGTACTATCTACTCGGCCTGAAGAGATGGGGGGGTACTACCTCACTTGCAGCTTCTTTTGAAAATTCACTTTGTTGCTCAAGCTACAAGCTCCAGCCCTTTGCCCATTTACATCGTATTATTGCCCTACCTTTTAAGCAAATTTCCACTGGATTGTGCCCACAATACCACCTGTCCTGCCCAGCACATACTTCCTCCAACTTGAGTCCTCCCAAACACAAAATAGACTCTAAACACACACAAAACACGAACAAAAGACACAAAAATATGTACACAAATATGGGTTCATCACACCCACACACTTTACTCACGCTTGTCCTCAAGTGTGTAAATGCTACTTGCCCAAGACTCAAAAACTCGGAAAAGACAAAACAAAACACAAACTCAAGACTCAAAACAAATTAGCAGACCAAAGAGTTAGTCAAATCAAGTAAGAATTTCAATTGAGCACAATCATCAAACAACTCAAGATAAAATCTATGAGCATAAGGATATTCCTCTCCAGCACTCTTCTCTCAATTGTTTTGGGCTAAATGTTTACGCTCTTGACCAATATTAACAAGGTCATTCCTTAGGCTTGCATGCACTCTACATCTCTACTAAATCTCTACACTTAACATTTGGTCTTAACGGGTTGTAATGTGGCTTAAGGCATTAGGTAGGAAAAATTTTGGTAACTGGCTATGGTCTACACAAACTCAGTTCTGGGCAAGAAACTGCTCCAGATTTTCCATTCTTTACTTCACAGCTCCAGGCCTTAGCACACTTATTTTTAGGACTTTTCATTTTATTTTCTTTCTCTTTCTTTTCTTTTCTTTTTTTTTCTTTTCTCTTCTTTTTACCCCTTTTTTTAAGTCCTATACACAACACCTCTAAATTAAAGCATGCTAAACATCCTACAAAAGTAAGGTGTCTTGCCCAAGAAATAATACCTCCTGCCCTCCTTCCTTTCCTTTTTCCTCTAATCCTGAGTTCATGTGACCGGGTAGGCTACATTTTCTAGGCTATATTTAGTGAATAGAAAGAATTAAAATCAAGCTTAAGGGGGCTAATCAAAGGAATAGACATTAGGTAAGCCATTTTTAGCTCTGGGCTTAATCAACAAAATTTGCCTAAATCAACTATGCTTTAACTAGAGATGAAGGAAGGTTCTAGAATTTCCAAGTTTGATGGTCTTATCTCACAAAGAAAGAAAGAACACTGCATAAATATAACAACAATTTAAACTCAAATCCTTACATAGGTTACTCAAGACTAAATTCATCCTTGTCCATATATGACATGCTTAATCAAAACAAACTCATCATGACCAAAACTCTAACCATACTGATCAACAAACAAAACAACTAAGTAACCTACCCGCACACTTTGCTTTGAGCAAAGTGTGTAAAATGGTGACCAAGATGTAACAAAAACTGACTCAGGAAAACTAAACAAAGACGACCTTCACCCACACACTTTGCTTTGGCGAAAGTGGGTAAAGTGTAGGTCAAGACTCAAACTACAAAGAGAATGGAATTCGGATGCCCTCACCACACAGTTTGCTTTGCAAATTGTGGGTGAAGGGCAACACTCCATCCTTCTCGACCGACAAATACAAAAATAAACACAAAACTTCTCAAACAAAGACTTAACATAAAATAAACTACTAACTAACCTAAAATAACAACTAGGGAGGAACAAATTAAGAGGAAACAGATTCACGAGGATACCTGAATCCTTGGTGGGCAAAGAATGCATGTTGGGCATCGCACATCTCAATCTGGGCTTCACGAATCTCGATCAACAACTTCTCTACACGCTCCATCTTGATCAACAAATTAGCTTCTTTGGGCAACTCTTCAGTAGCACTTGCTTTTCCTTTAGTGGTCACAGCAACAACTGGGGGCTTGGGCTGAACCTCATGGATTCAATAAAGAGTGGACTCCCATCTTCATCCCATTGGATATCCTTCATCCTCTTAAGCACCTCAAAGTCGAGGTGCTCCTCCTTCATGGTTATAAACTAATCCTGCTTCTCCTACAAATCCATCCCATGGGCATAGGCAGTTAGAAAGTCCCCACATTAATAAAGTTGCCCCGGCTTCGTGATCATAACCTTCAAATGCTCGCACAAGAACGCCGCAAAGTTGACCCTAATCCTGCCTTGCATACACCACAGCAAATAACACTCTTTGTTGGGCAAGGAGTTCCCACTATCAGTCTTGCCATACAGGTTGTAGGCAAGGATCCTATGACATACACAAAGGGAATTGGTCTTGAGCTGGTGCCCCTTGTTGTCGAAACCCTTATATGGCCCAGTGCCAATGTCCTTCCAGATAGCTACCCAATCCTTAGCCTTAAATGTGGGCACTCCTCACTTTGCCTCCCTATACTCCTTCTTCTGCATCTCATTGACATTGATCATGCCCAGAATCTGATTCACCTCATTGATGTGGTGCTCTACTTTCTCGCCCATGAAGTTGAAACTGATCACCACAGGCCCCATCTTCGAGTCGACTACCACATTCACAGACTTATACATCTCCCTAACCAAATCCTCATACACCACCACTGGCCACTCAAGAAACCTACCCTAACCAATACCCTTAGACATCTCCTTCACCTCTTGGGCAACACCCAGGGTCTCGTATTGTTTGAAATCGAGAACCCTAGGCATAGCGATGCCCTTTGGTGCTGGCACTCTCAATGGTCGTTTCCTCGTTGTCGATCCTGACCCTGCATTCTTGACCTTGAAACTGCTGATAGGAGTGGCATTGATCACCTTATTCTTCTATACTCTGACATCTCCTTCTTCTTCATCATCCCCCTTCTCCATCGCTGTTAATTTTTTTTGGCGGTGAAATCGGCAGGATCCCAGTGTCGGAGGCAACCCCCTTTTTTTTACGATGACTCCACTGGTCGTGTTGACCCAGCGTCGGAGGCAATCCCATTTCCCTTCTTGGATGGAGAAGGCTCTGCTACAGTACTTCGCTTCCTCTTCAGCGGTTGCTCTTGTTTTTCTTCCTCCTTCTCGTCGTCACCACCGTTATCGTCGCCGGCGGTCTCCTCAGTAGCTTCCTTCTTTTGATCAGTAGCTGTTGGTTGTTGCCTAATAACCGCTGCTTCTTCTTGCTGCTTCAGAAGAGTTGGATTCTCCCCATCCTGTAACATGAGTTTGAAATCCACCGGAGAAGGGCTGGGTGGAATCGTCGAGCCAATCGTGGTGGTTGTTGTTTCTTCCGCTATGATTTTCCTTCGAGTTGGAGTGGTTATTGGTGAAGGGTTTTTAGTGGTGAGATCAATGTGGGAACCGGAAGGGATTTTGTTGAGTTTGATTTTATTTCTTGTCAATACCATTATGGAGAGGAAAGGTGGTCATGGGTGGTTATTTGAATAAGAAAGAGAAAGAAAGGGGAACGATGGAAGGTTGCCATTTAAATTAAGGGAGAGAGATGGAAGATGACGTGATAATGGAATGATGGGTGCGGCTTTTTAGGGTAGTTTCTGACACACCGCCATTGATGTGATGGCGGTTGTCATCTATTAGGTCTTGAAGCCCAAGATGCAGCCCATCTCGACCATGGTTATCACTCGTCCAACTCTCCTTCACAACTGCTGCTTTCTTATTGCCCATGACTCCTGCAGTCTTAACCAAAAAACACGACTTGCAAGGAACCACACTACTTCCTAGGGTTAGTACTAAAAATAAAAATTACTTAACTGAATAAAAAAGAAACTTAACTAAATAATTTTTACATTTGCCAATTTATTTTATTTTTTTTATGAAATAAAACTAAATAAAAGATAATGAAAAGAAAATGTACTAAGTTGCCTCCTGGTCAGCGCCCCATTTAATCGTCTTGGGCATGACGTCAAATTCCTTGCTCAATACTTCTCCACATTAGGTAGTTTAGAAGACTCCCAACGTCAAACTGGTCTTGCTCATAATAGGCTTTCACTCTATGTCCATTAACTTTAAAAATCTTCCCACTCTTTGGATCCTTGATCTCGACCGCCCCATTAGGATGTTGAGCATGGACTTCAAATGGTACTTCCCACTTAGTAGTAAGCTTTCCTGACTTAAGTCAGAACCTTGTCTGATACAGCAACACCTGTTGCCCAAAGTCAAACTACTTCTCCTTGATCAACAGGTCATGAGTCTTCTTCATTCGCTAAATTCAATTGGGCTACTTCCCAACGAGTTCGATGCTCAAGCTCAACTGGCAAATGACATTTCTTCTCATAAACCATGCGATAAGGAGACATCCCAAATGGAGTCTTATAAGCAGTCCTATATGCCCATAATGCATCATCAAGGCGCATGCTCCAATCGTTCCTCGTGGTACCCACAATCTTCCTCAAGATAGTCTTGATTATACGATTAGACAACTCAGCTTGCCCATTAGCTTGAGGATGGTAAGCAGTAGATACTCGGTGATGAACTTCATATTTCTTGAACAAAGCAGTGATCGTGGCATTGCAAAAGTGCGAACGTTGGTCACTGATAATAGCTCGAGGACACCAAACTGATTGAATATTTAAGTCCTTAGAAAACTTGCAACCACTTTTGAATCATTGGTTAGTGAAGCTCGAGCTTCCACCCATTTGGACACATACTCCACCGCCAATAGTATGTATTGTTTTCCATGAGAGCTGGGCAACGGACCCATAAAATCTATGCCCCATATATCAAACACCTTAACCAGGAGGATTGCCATCATGGGCATCTCATTTCTCCTTGTTATATTTCCTTCCTTATGACAACGATCACAATTCTTCACCCAATCATAGCAATCTCTGAACAATGTTGGCCAATAGAATCCACACTCCAAAATCTTCCTTGTCGTTCGTTGGTGCCCGAAATGTCCTCTATATTCCTTGTAGTGACACTGCTCTATAATACTCTTTTGCTCATGATCTTCAACTCATCGTCTAATAATCTTATCAAAACACTCTCTCCATAATAAGGCTCATCCCATATATAAAATCGACTCTCCGCCTTGAGCTTATTCCTCTGATATCGACCATACTTCGAAGGTATTGCCCCAGTCACCATATATTTTACCAAGTCAGCATACCATGGTTCGTCCAGGACATAGCTTAAATGCTCATTGGGAAATCACTTTTTGATTGGGTTCCCATCCTTTTCCTGGAGTATCCTGTTCAAGTGGTCAGCAACTTAGTTTTAGGCACCACTCTTATCCTTGATTTCTACATCAAATTCTTGTAGAAGAAGAATCCACCGCATTAGTCTTGGCTTAGTCTCCTTCTTGGTAATGAGGTAGTTTAGCGCATCATGGTTAGTATAGACTATAGTCTTGCCCCCAAGAAGATAAGAACGAAACATCTCAAAGGCAAAAACCATGGCCAACAGCTCTTTCTCCATAGTTGCATAGTTGCATTTGGCAGCGTTCAACGTCTTCGAGGCATAGTATATAACATAACTCTCATTTCCTTGCTTTTTCCCAAGCACAACTCCCACAGTAAAACCACTAGCATCGCACATTAGTTCAAACGGCATACCCCAGTCAGGGGGTTGGATGATCGGAGCTGCGATCAAGTTTTTCTTCAAAATGTGGAATGCTTCCTTGCACTCCTCATCAAAATTGCAAGGCACATCATTTTGCAACAACTTGGTTATGGGGTGAGCTATCTTGTCAAAGTCTTTCACGAGTCTTCTCTAAAATCCACCGTGCTCAAGGAATCCCCTAAGTTGCTTGACATTGGTGGGATATGGAAGCTTTCCTATGATGTCAATCTTGGCCTTATCAACTTCAATACCTCTTTCAGAAATAACATGCTCAAGAACTATCCCTTCCTTGACCATGAAATGACACTTTTCATAATTCAACACGAGGCTCTTCTCGACACATCTCTTCATAACTCACCAAAGATTGTTAAGGCATGAGTCAAAGTCTCTCCCATAGACAGTAAAAATCATCCATGAAAACTTCAATGCATTCCTCAAGAAGGTCAGAAAAGATATGCATCATATATCATAGGAACGTGCCCGGAGCTTTGCATAATCCAAATGACATCCTTCTATAGGCAAAAGTACCAAACAGACATGTGAAAGTAGCCTTGCCCTGGTCCTCCTTAGCTACCCATATTTGCATATATCCCGAATATCCGTCGAGGAAGTAAAAGTACTTGTTGCCTGCTAACCTTTCAAGCATCTCATCAATGAAGGGCAACGGGAAATGATTCTTCCTAGTTTTCTGATTGAGCTTGCGATAGTCAATGCATACCCTCCATCTATTCTGAAGTCTCACGGCCACCATCTCCTTTTTATCATTCTCGACCACCTGAATTCCTAACTTCCTAGGCACAACAATTACTGGACTCACCCAGCGACTGTCTGAGATTAGGTAGATTGTGCCCAAATCCAGGAGTTTTAGGACCCCCTTCAGGACCACTTTCTTCATGGCAGGGTTCAATCTTCTTTGTGGATCTCTAACCGGGACTGCATCCTCCTCGAGCAAGATGTGATGCATCGCTTATGCCCTTGATGTCAACCAAAGTCCAACCAATTACTTCCTTAAACTTAAACAAAAGTTCTCTTACCCTATCTTCTTCCTCCATCAAGAGATCTGAACTTATTATCACGGGCAAGGTCTCATTCTCCCCAAGGTAGATATACTTCAAATGCTTGGGTAACGTCTTCAACTCAAGTTAGGGTGCCTTTTGGAGTCAAGGTACTAACCTATCTTTGGGCTTCAACTCTAGAATGTTGAGTTGCTCAAATCCATGATGCACATTGCCTTCATTCCGAACATAACTACACTCCTCCAAATCTCCCTAGTCATGATCTTTACTGTCTTGACCAGGTCTTAATCTATCTGTTCCTCAAGAATCTCATTCCCCAATTTTCTACAATTACCACATCGAACCAATCTTGTGGAAACTCTGATTCGACTTCGTAATCATCTTTCTCTAGAAATTCTTCTTCATCATTTTCTTCCTCAATTGCTTCCAAGTCATTGACCATTTCCATTTCCTCCTCGAGCAAGCAGAGACTATTCACAGTCTCGACTCTTTCGGACCTATTCTATTTGTACGCATCAAATTCCACCACATCACTTGATACCTCAACAGTTAACTTCCCAGACTCGCACAACTTCCCAAACTTGCAATCTATCTTGCTTCTTGCCGTTCTCAAGAATGGTCTCTCGAGCAAAATCACAGGGTTCTTGACCATCCGCTTCCCCATGTCCAGCACATAAAAGTCAGTAGGGAATATGAGGTCCCCCACCCTGACCAAGACATCCTCCAAGATTCCATCTGGGTAAATCGTTGAAAGATCTGCTAATTGGATGACAACTAGTGTTGGAGTCAATGGTCCAAACCTCATTGCATCGAACATGGCCTTAGGCATAACGTTGATCGATGCTCCTAAGTCAAGCATTGCCTTTGGTATCATGGTCGTGCCTGTAGTGCATGGTATAGCAAACATCCCTGGATGTCTTTATTTTATGGGCAAGTGTGAGTCCATTATCGTTGAAACATTAGCCATGTGAAACTTAGCATCATCAAAATACTTAGTTTTCTTTGTGCACGTCTCCCTCAAAAACTTAGCACACTTGGGCATTGATCGGAGTGCTACCAAGAAAGGAAGGTTGATCTCAACTTTTCTGAACACTTGTAGCATTTCATTCATCTCTTGTTGTCTCTATCTCGGGCAAATCTCCTTGGATAAGGTGCATGACGAATGGCGGTCGTCACACTCTTCGCACAAATAAATTTATAGAACACCTCTTGCCCGACAAGACAGTAGTAATGGCAAGTGGGGTCGATCCCAAGGGACTTGGCGTAGATCTACTCTTCTTGGTAGTTCTCAACAGAAAGGGGTTATAGTCGAGATTGTATCTCAATATCCTGTAACTAAACAAGTAAAATATCAAATAACAAAGAAGTTTGGGTTAAGGTTTCGAATCAATGATCCTAATTACTCATTACTCATTCATTGGTGCAAAGATATTTAATTACCTGATCTCATTACTTGATTTAAGACAAAGATTAGTTTATACCCTAATGGTCACGAAGTCACAATATAAACACACCAAGCCTATGTTTATCCAATTTTACAGATCTTGACCAGAAGGCAAGATCTCCTCCTTTGATCAACAAAGTCATGAAGACACTTCAGTAATGATGTTGCCCATAAGGCATTAAGAATAAACAGACCTAAGACAGCCAAGAGGTCGGTCAATACCGACTGCTCTTCAACATTCTTTACCTTCTTGGGCACGAGAGACACTCTCGAGTTGATCCCAAATCCTGTTAATAACTTAATCTCAATATCTAGATGGTGATCAATCATATATCAATATCAATTAAGCCTAGAATTAATCCTAAGTGCTTCGGGAATAAAATCAAATAACGAACTCACTTAATTAAACCTCACGAGTTTAAAACAAGTAATTTACGATCATATCATCTACATCCAACCCAAACAATAAGTTTAGCTAGACATAATATTAAACGAAAACACAAAACATATAAGGGAAATCATAACTGAAATTGAACTGGAAACGGTTGCTGCTCAAAAGCTTAAGTCAGCAACTAAGGTCTTAACTTCAAGTCAACAATTGAAAACTAATGCAGAAAAACTGGAAACGAAATATAAAAGTAATTCGCTCATAGGACTTGTTTCTTCCTCACTTTCACTCGATCTAAAATGCAGAACTAAGCTAAAAGAACTCTTTAAACTCGAACTAAAACTCGCACCCGTTACAATATGAAGTCGGCCATATATATAGGCGATGGAATTAGGGTTAGGTTAGAATCCTTGTTGGTTAAGGACTCTTTCCATCCTTATCCGCCTCTTTCCTTGTCTATCCGGCTGCGATTTTACTTCCCTTTCATAGTAGATATCTTTATTGATTAGGTTTAGCTAAGATAAGGAAAGAAATATTCGATCCTTATACTCTTCCTTGGAGAAAAAGAAATCTGCAGCTGCTCCGACTTACATCTTGACTTCGATGTCTGCATCCCGTATCACTTCCTATGCTGACCAAGATCCTGGCTCCTCCAGGTACTCTGTCTGTTGGCTTCAAGGATATGGGGAGGTATTTCCTGACTTGTAGATTGAATAGAACGTTGTTGCCCAGCTAAAAGCTTCCGGCCTTATGCCCATTTACATCGTATCGCCATCTCAGCATCTCAGCAACAGATTTTCACCAGTTTTGCCCAAGATCCCATCTGTTCTTCCCTGCACACCTTCTCTCGACTTTGTGTCCTCCCAGACACAATTTGACTTGATAAAGACTAAAAAGAACAAGAAAAACAACAGAAAATATGGACACAAATATGGGTTCATCACACCCACACACTTGAATTACACTTGCCCTCAAGTGTACAGTAGCGATTTTGCTCAAGACTCAAACAGAAAACAAGACACAGACTCAATAGATCAGCACATCAATATGTTAGTCAAAACAGAATATGAAGCAAATATTGCCATCAAATAGGTCAAGATAGAGTTATTGGGCAACAAGGGTATCCTCACCAGCACTCAACTCTCAAGTGTATATGGTTAAGTGTATACGCTCTTGACTAATATCAACAATGTTTTTCCATAGGCTTGCCTGCCCTCTACATCTCTACTTCTTTGAACAAAATCAAAATCACTTGTCCTTAGGTCTTTATAGGGTTGTAACGTGGCTTAAGGCAAAAGGTGGGATAATTTTGGAATTTGGCTATGTCAAGAAGACTCAGTTCTTGGGCAACCAGTTGCCCTTAACTCCACATCGGCCCCTAGCACACTTGTTTTTTAGGACTTCTATTTTCTTCCTTTTTCTTTTTTTTCATTATTTTCTATTTTCTTTTTTTCTTTCATTTTACTTTTTTTTCTCCTTTTTTTTTAAAGTCCTTAACCCAACACCTCTAACATAGGTGATATTGCCTAGCTAATGCTACCCAACATTTTCCTTCCATCCCTTCTTCTTCTAGACCTAAGTTCTTGATCGGGAAGGCTTATAAATTCAGGCTACTATAAGTGAATCGAAAGAATTATCAACAAGCTCAAAGGGGCTAGCAGAGGATAAATATCAAGGTGGGGAATTTTGGCCATGGCTAATTCGAACAAAAACGCCTAATTCATCTAAGCAATTCGACTAAGTTCCATGAAGTTTCAATAAGAGATGCAGGCAAGTTCTAGATCAACAAGTCTCAATTGGTCATTATCACACAAGAAAGAAATAAATGTTGCACATGTATATAACATTCAACAGCTTAAAACCTCACAGTCTTTGCCCAATATCTCATTCCATCCTACCTATCTACATACGGCATCATTTACATCAACATACCTACTTTGACCTATCATGCCAACATGTTGATCAACAACTAAAACAAAATTTAAAATCACACAAAACAGACCAACATCCCAACACCCACACACTTTGCCTTAGGCAAAGTGAGTATGATGTTAGGCAACAACAGACATAAAAAAAAACTGACTCAACAATTAGATCAACAACGATCTCACCCACACACTTTGCTTTTGAGAAAAGTGGGTGAAGTCTGACCAACAACAAAGAATAAAAATGAAAATATGAATGACAAAAATTAAAAGCAACCTAATCTAAACACAACTAGGGAGGAAACAAATTTAAGAGGAATGTATAACAAAACACCTGGATGTGTTGTGGGAAAAGAACACATTGAGGGCAAAATGAGTGGCTTGGAAGGTCTCCTTATGTGTTGCATCAACTTCTTCCAGTATGGTTAAGATCTCAAGGTTTGCAACTCCTTGTTACTCAAGCAAGGCAGGTATACGTTCTGCCCATTGCCAATGGTTTCGAAAGAAAGTTTTTGCAAGCATGTCTTGCCCTCTTCCGGTGACATGTTGAGCAAGTAAAAACTCCTAGTGTGTGAAAACATTCTCCTTCAATTAGCCTAGGCCACTGACCTCGATGTCCTATAGTCCAAAGGTAGCAGCCTTCCTCTTGCCCCTTCTCAATGATTCTGGGCAAGAAGGCCCCTTCAGTTAGCCCAGGCTGCTGATCTCGATCCCTTATAGTACAGAGGTAGCAATCTTTCTCTTGCCCATTGTCAATGATTCTGGGCATGAAGGCCCTGCTGATGGTAGTGCACTCGCTTTTGAATGTCATTCAAATCTTGCTTCGTTGCCCAAGCTCTTTCCGTTGCTCCTAACAAGCAATGTCTCCAGGGGGTGGCACAACCTTCTTGGCCTCCATCGTGGTTCCTGACCTACACCCTTTATCTTGCTCAACATCTCCTGCACACTTCAAAACACCAAATATACTCCAAACACAAATTCTTTCCTATGGTTAATCTAGAATTAAAAATACTTCAAAACTAACTATTTTTTTTTTCAATAATTTTTACGAAAGTAAAGAAGAATAACAAACATAAAAATAAAATAGAAAATACTAACCAGGTTGCCTCCTGGACAGCGCCCCGTTTAAGGTCTTAGGCACGACACCCCCCTCCTTTTGAAGTCAGAGGTCCTCCTCATCAACAAGCTATTCTTGACCAAAATAGGCCTTCAAGTGCTGGCCTTCAAGTCCGGTAATCAATGCATACTCGTCATCCAGTTTGCAATTTCATAGCCACCATCTCATTTTTCTCGTTCTTAACAACTTGGATTCCCGATCTTGGGCACCATGTGCACAGGGCTCACCCACCGGCTGCCGGACACGGGGTAGATGATTGACACGCACCCGTCGTATGGTACGATCAAAATACTTGTGTATGCCCCAGGCAGACAGTACACGCTCTTATGACCACTACAGGACTGGTTAGTCTTAGCGGTAAGCTAGGGTCGATCCCACGGAGAATGAGGAACTACTTTACCCTTCGGTGCACAAATTGAGTTGTCACGGTCTCGATCTGTATATCTGCACAATAAACTAAATGGAAATCAAATATAAAAAGGGGGTAAGATTTGGGATTTGTCATTATCATTGTTGATATGTTAATTCGGTCACGGGCACACTGAAGATCCGTCCATGCTTCGTATAAACTCAAGTCATGGCCCAAAGACATTGGGGCGTTTCAAGAGTCTATACTCCACACTTGGGATGGTTGAATCCCTTGTTGTCGTCTTGGTCTGAAGCTCACGCTTCACCCCGGTCACAAGGTCGTGCTTCACTCCTCCTTAGATAGTAGTCATACCCGATCTCTCCAAGTATGACCCTCACCAACCTTCTCTCCCAAGCTTCCCATGTCCGTACCTACAGAGTAGACATAACTCGCGGGATATCCATTTCCAGTACTACGTCCAACCGGTCATCGATATGTCTACGATACGCGAGATGAGTCCTTCGGTCAATAACCATGGCTTGATGCCTCGTCACAGTTGGTGGTTGATTGTTAGAGAAGCCCAACACCGAGAAAAGACGCAGTATCCCCTTGCCCATTCCTCGCCATCCAGATCTACAGCACCATGTTAGGTGTTGTTCAGCTACTCGGTCATGGGCACACCGAACGTTGCCGTCTGTCATGCCCTGCCTTTGCTTGGAATAGTACAGCTCCAATCGAACAGAGATCACCCGTTAGGTCAGGACTGCCCATGAGTTCTGCTCAGATCTATCCGGAACTACTGGACTCAACCGATGGCACAAGTGCCTCACGAATACTTCACATATCAACAGTCAATCATTTCCCATACCCAAATCTCACCAAGTAGACTACTCACGCATATTGAAATACATAATAACTGATAAATGAGAATGCATGAATAAAGAGGAATGCGAAATACTTGAATTAAAATAGTACCTAAGGCAAACAGCTTTGGATTCGTTCTTCACAGCGGAATGTAAATCAAAGCAGATAAATTGTTTTGAACGTAAAATAAATATAGAACTGGAAACGAAAGTGTTTTTCCGAACTAAGACTAGAGAATGGTGTGGTAACCAACATCGTGCCAGCCGCTCTGGCTGGACTTTTATAGTAGCAATGGCCGCGGACAAAACCCTAAGCGAGTGGACTAAATCGGCATGATTGACACTTCCCATGTTGAGCGAGATTCTGATTATCTGTGATTGAATGGATTGATGATTGGCAATCTCCGATAGATTGATTTATTTAGGGTAATGCGCTGACCTCCAAATCTTTCCTTCCATAGATGCTTGGCAGATATTGTGCGAATCTTCTCCACGCGGCTTTCCTTCTTGAGCTTTGGCGACTGACTAGCAATTTTTGTAGTGGTCAAACTGGTTGCATGCTTCATGGTTTGATTCCTCGTAGGCAAGGCAGTTGCAAGATCTTCTTTGTTGTTGGATGCATTGCGTTAATACCACGAATGCGAATGATGAACAGCAACTTAGCTTCAGGGTTTACATGGAATCCTCTTTTCAACCTCGTCTCTTACTTCAATTTGTCTCCTGCGCTGCATACTCCTTTGCGTAATCCTTGCAACCGACTGAATTCACTCCAATTCTGCTCATTCTGACCACCTTTCCTTTGTTTGACTTGGACTGAGCTTCCTTCCTTCGAACAATAGTTTTCTTCCCCTGGACAGACACTAACGACACAAAAAGACATGAACAATAAGGCCAAATGGCCCAAAAGTCGAAGATGCATCACACCTTCACACTTAAACCATACTTGCCCTCAAGTATGTAGGTGGATTCATGAAGACACCAAGAACAAAGATGAATGAAAAGGAATAAAACTTCAAGACACGAAAGTGCGCAATCAAATGGATCATTTAGTGCATGCATGTATCCACCAAATTAACATTCCACAAACCCATTGAGCAAATACATCACATGATCACATTAGCAGTCTTCCTCACACACTCAAGTGTATGGCTAGTGTTTACTCTTATTTCATGCTGCATTAGCTCTCCTATTAGCTTGTTCGAGGATTTATGGCTATTAGTTAATCTAGTGCAGATTATCAATGGGTCTTAATTTGGCTGTAATGGGGCATACGAAGCAGGGTAAGGATTTCTGGATAGTGGGTTAAAACCTGATTCCAGTCATATTGACTACTCTTTCAATACCAGTGCTCCCACTACTCCTCATCTTCTTTTCCTTGGGGTTTATCTCTTTCTTAGGCATATATTGTTCTTTGATCACACTTAGAATTTCCATTCTTTTCATTTATGTCTTCTTCTTAAACACTGACTACCCCTTTTGTTACCCCTCTTTTTACTTATGTTTTTCCACTTAGAGCATCTATGTACCCTTCTTATCTTGTATGGTGTGGGAGACACACTCTTAATCAAATATCATTACAAGGGCTTATGAAAGAAAAAGTGCTTCGGCTCAAAGGGTTTAGCAATGGATCATCATGTTTACTAGATAATTCTGGGGCTTCTAATCATGAAGAAACTGCCCTTATCCTTTAATCTACACCACCAGCTAAAAATCCACTAACAAGTTCTAAGATTACCAAGCAGCATGAACACACAGAAGATAGAAATAAATAGGCTCAATCCTCACAGGTATGGATTTTTGTATTCCCTCTACTGTTATTCATGTGATGTTGCTCATCATACCAATCACACCAGTCAAATCAAACAACATGCATACATTCTCCTAATCCATATATCATGCACAACACACAGACTCACAGACTCAATTTACACTAAACTCTAGCTGACACAAAACATAAAAATCAGAAATGAAAAGAATAAAAAGAAAATAAATCCTAAACTACAGATAGGGGAAAGAAAACTTATTCATTCTGGTCGGAGGCATCCTCCTCCTCTCCGTCCGCTTTTGCCATCAACGCCTCAAAGCCTTTCTTCATGTTAGTATGGATCGTCGTCATCTCTGCCCTCAGCATTGTTACTTCTTCACGCAGCTCCTTCAGTTCCGCCAGTACGAATGCCATCTCGCTGTTTGAGCGGCGCGGAACCTCCTGCTCATTCGCCCTGCTCAGTTCTGCTCTGCCTGCTGTGCTTTCCTGATAGACCAGCGAGTAATTCCCATGCTCATCCACCTCAACAACCCTCCACCTTACGAAACACCCTTGGTCCAGAAATCTTGTATCAGCAACTTCTAGATCATCTGGTTTCTCCAAATTAAAATTGGTGAGATTCTTTGCAAGAATCGTCGCCAAAGGGCAGAGTGAAAGGTATTTGTTGTGGTGGGTCACGCCAAACTGAAACTGCTGCGCTGCTATGAACCTAAAATTCACCCTTTTCTTCTCCATCATGCACCATAAAATGAACAGCTCCTGCTGGGTCACAACATTAGACCTCTAAACACCCGTAGATGTTGTAAGCCAGCCATCTGTGGCAAATTTGTAGCGCTGGATCTCTGATCTCATTGGATTTGCTGATGTTCTTCAAATATCGATTTCTGGTGGAGATGATTGACCAGTAGTGGTCAATCTGAGCCTTCCATTCATCCGAGGCCACCGTCTCTGCCTCCTTGTACTCATCCTCATATACCTCCCGCGGTTCGAGTATTCCAAGTTGAATGTTCAACTCGTTGATGGAAAGAGGGAACATCCTGCCCCGCAGTTGGAAGCGCAGGGTGCCCGGAGTCTCGATACCGTAGTTGCCGCGGGGTTTGAACTCCACTGTCTCCATGAATTCCTCCGACAGCTTCTTGAACGCGAGGTAGTTCCATTCCAATACCTTTCCCCAGCCTATTCCCTTGAAGTACCCCTCCACCTTTTCCTTAATTCCAAATGCTTCCAAGCTCTCTGTCAACAGGAAGTACCAAGAGATGATTTCCCTATTTTGCAGGATTGCATGTCGCTGGCTGTCTCGCGGTATGGTTGCTCCAGATGATGCGGCTCGTAGCATGCCCTTCCTCTTCGTTCCCGTTTTCTTGGTGGTGACACTGGGTGTAAACTTCATAGGCGCTTGTATCTCCCCCGAGTCAGAGTTGTCGTTGATCTCTACTCTCTCTACTTCTTCTTCTTCGATTTTCTTTGCTTCTCCTTGTTTTTCTCCTTCTTTTGCCTTCCCTTTTTCCTCAGCCGTATCTCTCCTCACCGTGCTCGTGGTACCATCCTTACCCCCTGATTTTCTTTTTTTGGACTTTTGCAGTAAGGGGGGTTTTGAGGCTTCGAGCTTCATCTTTGCTCCTACCCCTTTCTCCTTGCTTTGCGGGGTGATATCGTCTTGGGCCTGCACCGGAGAATTTTTCTCTCTCTCCTCCTCTCCGACTGGTTCCTTCCCTTGCTCACCTTCTTGCTCCTTCTCTTCGTGGTCAGACGTGGTCGGAACACCCTCCTTTGATTGAGATTAGGAGCGGGAAGAACTGGGCTCTGGAGTTGGCTCCTTTGGTGGGGGAATGGCTGCTTTCTTTCCGGTGGTCTTTTTCTACGCTGCTGCTGCAGTAGTAGTGTCCTTGGCCGCAGACTTCTTCTTCTCTTTCTTCCTAGGCGGTTGAACATCTGGTTCTTCATCATGTACCTGATCTTGGTTCTCCGCAGCGTCTCTTTCTCCAGCTGGTTGCTTCTCCGGCGAGGGAATCTTCTCATGTTCCTCTTCTTCCACACCCCGAGTAGATGTGGTTTTCTCCGAACTGTGTACAGGAGTTTCCTCGGAGGTGGTGTTGCGTGTTTTTCTTTTCTCTCCCACAGGTACAGATTTTGCAGTGGTCGCGCCCCTGGTTTGGGTACTGCCGGAGGCGGCGATACTCTTGTTCATTCTTTTGTGCGCGGCTTTCTTGATTCTGACCATGGCGATTATGCTGGTTGGAAAATTAGGGTTTTAGAACGACAGCGAAGGCTAGTGAAGGTATGTGGAGTGAAAGCTGGTATTGGGTGTTTAAATGGCAGATTCGTGGACGACAGTTATGGCGAAGTGGAGAGAGTGGCTGGGTGTGTGGCGGTTATGGAGGCTACGAGGGTTAATGAAGGAGGGTTTTCTCCTTTAACTGATGGAATGGTGAGGTGACAGTTATGGGAAGTTGAAACGTTTAGGGAATAAAATCGTTACCAAATTTGAAATTCAAATTTCGTGCGAAATCCCAAGCGCCGCAGTTATATCCCAGCCGTCCTTGTCAGATGCGCCTCCACGTCATTTCTTGGTTAGACCGTTCCCATTCAACACACTAATCTGCCACCTACACACTTTGCATTGCAAAGTGGGTTCAAAATTCACCCTGGGCTTCCACCTACACACTTTGCATCGGAAAGTGGGTTCGAACTCAAAATGAATTTCTAAAAACACCTTGGCCCACATTCTCCAGTTCTGACTTAGTCCAATACTCACTCAACTTAAAACGACTCCTAATAAATAACAAACAAAACAGCGGTTGTGATCATACCGATGACCACTCCTGGGTTGCCTCCCAGTCAGCGCTCTTGTTTAATGTCTTGAGCTCGACTTCCAGCTTTGGCTCTTACTGATAGATAGGGTCCAATAAAGAGCATTTCTCCTTGGTCTTCTTCAACTCTGAATAATCGAAGTACAGCTTCAAGCGATGACCGTTCACCACAAATGTATCTTTTCAATTTAAATCATAAACTTCGACACTTCCATTTGGGAATAACTCCTTCACAATGTAAGGTCCTCCCCATTTTGATCTAAGCTTCCCACTCATCAACTTAAATCTAGAATTGAATAACAACACCTTCTGGCCGGACCAAAAATCCTTCTTCCTGAGCTTTGCATCATGGATTCTCTTCGTTCTCTCTTTGTACAAGACTGCATTATCGTAGGACTCTAACCGAAATTCCTCCAATTCATTCATTTGCAACTTCCTTTCTTCTCCGGCCCTGGTCATACTGAAGTTTATTCTCTTGATCGCCCAGTAAGCTTTGTGTTCCACTTCTACCGGTAAATGGCACCTTTTTCCGAACACGAGCCTGAATGGTGACATGCCAATTGGAGTCTTATAGGCGACGCGGTATGCCCATAACGCATCTCCTAAGTAATTGCTCCAGTCCTTTCGATTTGGATGGACCACCTTCTCCAATATGCCTTTCATCTCCCTGTTTGAGATTTCAGCCTATCCGTTAGCCTGGGGGTGATATGCAGTCGTGACTTTGTGTTTTACCCCCATCCTTTTGGTGAGTGCTCTAATGGAGGCATTGCAGAAATGAGATCCTTGATCGCTGATGAGGATTTTCGGAACGCCAAATCTGTTAAATACTTGCTCTCTCAAAAAATCTGCCACCGTCTGGGCGTCATTACTTGCTGTGGCTTTGGCTTCAACCCATTTGGAGACATAATCGACTGCTACCAGTATGTATTCATAATTCCCAGACTTGGGAAATGGTCCCATAAAATCAATTCCCCACATATCGAAGATTTCTACAGGCATAATGGGCATTTGTGGCATTTCATCTTTTGTGGTGATGCCCCCGACCAGCTGACACTTCAGGCATCCCTGTACCCATTTCTTGGCATCAGCAAAGATTGTAGGCCAATAGAATCCACTATCCAATATTTTTTGCGCTGTTCTTCTTCCACCGAAGTGTCCACTGCACGTTGTGCTATGGCACATCTCCAATATCTGAGCATGTTCAATCTCCGGAACGCACCTCCGTATGATTTGATCTGTACCAATCTTCCACAAATGCGGTGCTTCCCAAAAACACGAGCGGGCCTGTGTCACCAATTTCTGTTTCTCGAACTTGGTCTTCCCTGGTGGCACTTCCTTCGTAAAAAGATAATTTGCTATGTCTACAAACTAGGGCTCCTTCTCGGTCAGGGCATAAAAAGTCTCCATCTCCATATGATCGCGTACGGCGTACGGCCTCTCCTCCGGGAAAGCGTCTTCGATTGGTTCACCATCATCATTTCCCATTTGTAGCCTGCTTAGATGATCAGCCACTAGGTTGGCAGCTCCTTTCTTATCTCTTATTTCTATGTCGAACTCTTGGAGTAGCAATATCCACCGGATAAGGTTGTGGTTTCGATTCTTTCTTCCCCATTAAGTACTTCAAAGCAGCATGATCGGTGTAAATGATCGCTTTGGTGCCCAAAAGGTATGATCTGAATTTCTCGATGGCGAAAACCACTGCCAACAATTCCTTCTCAGTTGTGGTGTAGCTACACTGAGCTGGATTCAAAGTTTTCGAAGCATAGTATATAACATGGCTTTCCTTGCCCTTCTTCTGCCCCAGTACTGCTCCAACCGCCTAATTGCTAGCATCACACATGATTTCGAATGGCATCTCCCAATCTGGCGGTTGAATAATAGGGGCTGATACCAATCTGTCCCGTAGATTCAGAAACGCCTCCTTACAGTCGTCATCAAAGTTGAACTGTACATCTTGTTGTAACAAATGGGTCATGGGTTGAGCAACCTTCGCGAAATCTTTTATGAATCTGCGGTAGAATCCTGCATGACCAAGGAATGCCCGTACGTGCTTGACCGTAGTTGGATACGGCAGCTTGGCGATGGAATCGATTTTTGCCTTGTCCACCTCGATCCCCCTCTCCGATATGACATGGCCCAGCACGATGCCTTCTTTCACCATAAAATGGCATTTCTCATAATTGAGTACCAGGCTTTTCTCCACGCATCTTTTCAATACTAGCTCCAAATGATTAAGGCATGTGTCGAACGAATCACCATACACCGTGAAGTCATCCATAAACACCTCTATGCAATTTTCTAATAAATCCGAAAAAATGCTCATCATGCACCGTTGCTACGAATATTTGCATTACAAAGACCAAATGGCATTCTTCGGTATGCGAAAGTCCCATACACGCAAGTAAACGTTGCTACGAATATTTGCATATATCCTGAATATCCATCCAGAAAACAGTAATAGGCGTTACCGGCTAGCCGTTCTAGCATTTGGTCGATAAAGGTTAATGGAAAGTGGTCCTTCCGTGTGACCATGTTCAGCTTCTGGTAGTCTATACAGACTCTCCATCCAGTTTGTAGCCTCGTTGGAACAAGCTCGCTGTTGTCATTCTCCACAACCTGTATCCCAGATTTTTTTTGCACGACGTGGACCGGGCTGACCCATTGACTATCGGAAATAGGGTAAATTATTCCCAACTCCAAAAGCTTTAGGATCTCTTTAAGTACCACCTCCTTCATTACAGGATTCATTTTCCTCTGCGAATCCCGTACTGGTCGTGCTCCGTCTTCCAAGTATATGTGGTGCATACACTCTGTTGGACTAATCCCTTTTATATCTGCCAGGGTCCAACCGATGGCTTCCTTGTTCTCTCTCAATATTCTGACTAGTCTTTCTTCCTGCACTATGGTTAGATCATAACTGATAATCACCGGAAGAGTTTCCTCCAGTCCCAAGTAAGCATATTGCAAGTGTTTTGGCAGCTTTTTTAACTCTAAGACTGGAGCTTTCACAATTGATGGTAACAGTTTCTCGTGTTGCCCATACTGAGAGAACAACTCCGGTTTGCCCTCTCCCGATCCTCCGATGGAATATACTTCCAAGATAATCTCCTTAATTTTTTTGTCAACCTCCACTGCTGCTTCCATAGTGCTTTCCTTTAATGAGTACAGCTCCATTATAGCCTTCTTCATATCGAGATCTTCTGTTTGCATGGCATCCTGATCAGTCAGTCCGGTTTGTATCACCCTTTCTGTAGTGTCGCTGGAACTGAACTCCAGGCTTAGCTCTTGCACCACTGGTTCGAATATGTCAATCATTTCCACAGACTCTAATTCAGACTTCCTTCTCATGGCTTCATAGATGTTGAATTTTTCCACCACGCCATCGAATTCGCAAGACAGAATTCCTGTCTTCATGTCCAGCTTAGTTCCGACAGTCATCATGAATGGTCTGCTCAGTAAAATGGAATTTTCCTTTGCTTCTGATCCTGTGTCCAACACGTAAAAGTCCGCAGGAAAAATCAACTATCCTACTTTGATCAGCACATCTTCGATCACACCTTCTAGATACGCGTTTGACCTGTCTGCTAGTTGTATGACAACTCGGGTGTTTCGTAGTTCCCCCAAGTTGACCCTGTTGAAAACTGCTAGGGGCATCATGTTGATAGACGCCCCCAAGTCCATCATGGCCTTGTCCATGTCCCCGCCTGCGATGTTGCAAGGGATAGTGAACATCCCCGGATCTTTCTTTTTTGGTGGCAGTTTCTGCTGTATGATGGCTGACACACTCTCTCCCATAATATATCGAACATCCTCGTCAATCTTCACTTTCCTTGAGCATAGATCTTTAAGGAACTTGGCATACTTGGGAATTTGTTTAATCGCATCTAGTAGTGGTATGCTGAGTTCCAATTTTCGAAAGATCTTCATCATATCATTGGCTTCTTTTTCCCTGGCTTTTTGTCGAAGTCTACCCGGATAAGGAGGTTCAGTTTGCTCCTCATCATGTTGCTCTCTGGTCAACCCATGACTGGTCTCTGCATTCCTTTTCCGGTTGACTTCTGCCTCTGCCAAAATTTTCTCGGCTTGCTCGTCCTCCACCTCTGTTATGATTACCTGTGCTTGCTCTTTATGGTTGATCCCCCGAGGTGGGAGTTTTCTTGTATTCTCTTCTACCTTTGCCAGTGCTTACGCCAAATGACCAATCTGCACGTTGGTTTGATTCATCCTGGCTCGGATTTCATTCCGGAATTTTTCACTTTCCTAAGCCATGCTCTCAATGGCCTCTTCCCACGGTGCTCTCCTCTGATGAGGTGGTTGATACACCTGCTGCTGCTGTGGCTGGTAGTGCTGTTGTTGTGGTGGGCCTCCCTGATATTGTCCTTCCTATTGGTACTGGGCAAATGGTTGAGGTGCTCTCGGTAGACCTGTACCGTTCTGTTGTGGTTGACCATCCTGTTTCCATCGAAAATTAGGGTGATCCCTCCACCCTCTGTTGTACGTATTGGAGAAGGGGTCATTCTTCCTCTGAAATCCTTCATTGCCCCCCATAGCGTTCACGTCCATTATATCTTCACCAAAGTTGGGGCAATTTTCAGATTAATGCCCCACTGCGTCACAAAGGCCACACTGTCTAACCTTCTTCTGCACGGTCAGACCACTTAGCAGTATCTTTATCTCCTTCATCTCCTTTTCTAGGTTTGTAAGCTTGTCTTTTTCTCCCTCTTTTTCTGGTATCTCTCTGCTTCTTTCATGTCCATCATCTCTGGACTCTTCTGCCATTGTTCCCAAGAGTTTAAAAATCTCTTGAGGTGTTTTGCCCATCAACGATCCATTACATGCAGCTAATACCAGTCCTCGATCACTCCTCCGCATGCCCTTTACGAAACTTTCCACTTGATCTTTCGGAGTGATCTGGTGATGAGGGCAGTTGCTTAACAACTGTTTGAAGCGAGTCCAGTACTCATAAAAGGTCTCCAGTCCATTCTGCTTGATGTTTCGGATGTCCCATCTCATCCTTTCAACTCTTGTGGCTGGGAAGAATTCTTCCAGGAAGCTTTGTTGCATTTCTGCCCTAGAGGTGACACTCCCTTCAGGTAGATTATACAGCCATCTCCTAGCTCTATCCACCAATGAAAATGGAAAAAGAATCAGCTTCACATATTCCTGCTGATTCTCATTGGACTGGTGCATCACCGTCATTTCGAAGTCTTGGAGATGGGTGTGTGGGTCGTCTCCTGGGTATCCATTGAACTTCGGTAAGACCTGTATTAATGTAGGTTTCAGGTCGAACCATGCAGGGGCGAAGGGATTCTCTGGTAAGGTGATCCCATTCGGTCTGAGATTCAGATTAGTTGGGTATGCCAACTGTTTGAGGGTCTGCGCCGTCTGTGGTTGGTCCACCATAGCTTCGCGGCTCGCTATCCGTGCAAGTGCGCGTAGTCGTCGTTCAGTTCGGTCGATGTTTGGATCAAAAGCTAATGCTCTTTGTACTCGAAGAGTTCCACGCATACACTACTAGCGGAAGATGGAATGAGAAGAGTAAAATTTTTGCACGTCACTCCCCGACAACGGTGCCAATTTTGACACGTACCCATCGTATGGTACGATCAAAATAATTGTGTATGCCCCAGGCGGACATTACACGCTCCTATGCCCACTACCAAACTGGTTAGTCTTAGCGGTAAGCTAGGGTCGATCCCACGGAGAATGAGGAACTACTTTACCCTTCGGTGCACAAATTGAGTTGTCACGGTCTCGAACTGTATATCTGCACAATAAACTAAATGGAAATCAAATATAAAAAGGGGGTAAGATTTGGGATTGGTCAAGATCATTGTTGATATGTTAATTCGGTCACGGGCACACTGAAGATCCGTCCATGCTTCGAATAAACTCAAGTTGTGGCCTAAAGACATTGGGGCGTTTCAAGAGTCTATACTCCACACTTGGGATGGTTGAATCCCTTGTTTTCGTCTTGGTCTGAAGGTCACGCTTCACCCCAGTCACAAGGTCGTGTTTCACTCCTCCTTAGATAGTAGTCATACCCGATCTCTCCAAGTATGACCCTCACCAACCTTCTCTCCCAAGCTTCCCATGTCCGTACCTACAGAGTAGACATAACTCGTGGAATATCCATTTCCGGTACTACGTCCAACCGGTCATCGATATGTCTACGATACGCGAGATGAGTCCTTCGGTCAATAACCATGGCTTGATGCCTCGTCACAGTTGGTGGTTGATTGTTAGAGAAGCCCAACATCGAGAAAAGGCGCAGTATCCCTTTGCCCATTCCTCGCCATCCAGATCTACAGCACCATGTTAGGTGATGTTCAGCTACTCGGTCATGGGCACACCGAACGTTGTCGTCTGTCATGACCTGCCTTTGCTTGGAATAGTACAGCTCCAACCGAATGGAGATCACCCGTTAGGTTAGGACTGCCCATGAGTTCTGCTCAGATCTATCCGGAACTACTAGACTCAACCGATGGCACAAGTGCCTCACGAATATTTTACATATCAACAGTCAATCATTTCCCATACCCAAATCTCACCAAGTAGACTACTCGCGCATATTGAAATACATAATAACTGATAAATGAGAATGCATGAATAAAGAGGAATGCGAAATACTTGAATTAAAATAGTACATAAGGCAAACAGCCTTGGATTCGTTCTTCACAGCGGAATGTAAATCAAAGCAGATAAATTGTTTTGAACGTAAAATAAATATAGAACTGGAAACGAAAGTGTTTTTCCGAACTAAGACTAGAGAATGGTGTGGTAACCAACATCGTGCTAGCCGCTCTGGCTGGACTTTTATAGTAGCAATGGCCGCGGACAAAACCCTAACCGAGTGGACTGAATCGGCATGATTGACACTTCCCATGTTGAGCGAGATTCTAATTATCTGTGATTGAATGGATTGATGATTGGCAATCTCCGATTGATTGATTTATTTAGGGTAATGCGCTGACCTCCAAATCTTTTCTTCCATAGATGCTTGGCAGATATTGTGCAAATCTTCTCCACGCGGCTTTCCTTCTTGAGCTTTGGCGACTGACTGGCAATTTTTGTAGTGGTCAAACTGGTTGCATGCTTCATGGTTTGATTCCTCGTAGGCAAGGCAGTTGCAAGATCTTCTTTGTTGTTGGATGCATTGCGTTAATACCACGAATGCGAATGATGAACAACAACTTAGCTTCAGGGTTCACATGGAATCCTCCTTTCAACCTCGTCTCTTGCTTCAATTCGTCTCTTGCGCTGCATACTCCTTTGCGTAATCCTTGCAACCGATTGAATTCACTCCAATTCTGCTCATTCTGACCACCTTTCCTCTATTTGACTTGGACTGAGCTTCCTTCCTTCGAACAATAGTTTTCTTCCCCTGGACAGACACTAACGACACAAAAAGACATGAACAATAGGGCCAAATGGCCCAAAAGTCAAAGACGCATCAATGATCCCCAAGTCAAGAAGCTTAAGTATCTCCTTCATCACCAATTCTTTCATGGTGGGATTCAATCGTCTTTGTGGATCTCTCACGGGAATAGCATCCTCCTCAAGCAAAATGTGATGAACACAATCCATAAGGTTAATACCTTTGATGTCGGCCAATGTCCACCCTATTGCCTCCTTGTATTTGCTCAACACCTCACCAACTCGGACCTCATCCATGCTCGATAGCTTGGAAGATATGATCACGGGCAAAGTCTCGTTCTTGCCAAGATATATGTACTTCAGGTGCTTGGGCAAAGGTTTCAGCTCCAAGGTAGGTGCCTTTTGCAGTGATGGCACCAACCTGTCCTCAGGCTTCAACTCAGGGATGTTGAGTGGTTCGAACCCCTGAGGTTGCATATTGCCCGGAATCCTGGCATAACTGCATTCCTCCACTTCTGCTGGTTCATCATTCTGAGCAAGATCCTCTTCTGTCTGCAAGCTGGCATCCTGCTCAAGAACTGTCTGTTGCCAAAATTCTTCCACGATCTCCTCGGTCTCATCATGGGGTAGTTCCTCAAGTTCCTCATCAAACTCGTTAAGAGTCTTTTACTCACCTTCGTTCTGATCCTCATCTTCATCGAAGAAATTATCAAAGGTTTGGCACTCTTCCGACTCCTCATCCTTGAAGTAGTCTTCATCGGTGTAGTAGTCGAAACTGTGCCCATGGACTGACTCTTCACAAAAATCTTCATCACTTTCGTGCTCATCATCTTCAAAGAATTCCACCATGGCACCCTCTGCCTCATAATCCTCGTACTGGTCGAGATCCGGGTCAAGATCCTGAATGATATGGAGATCAGCCTGGATTGCTTCCTTGTGGTCTTCAAAAAAACAACTTAAGTTGTTCAGCGTCTCCACTTGCTTACCACATGCATTGAGGGTGTTAAGGTGCTTCAGGGCATCATCTTGATTTTGCCTATTAGCATCGAACTCTACTACTTCTCCAGCTACTTGCACCGTTAACTTTCCAGTATCACAATCGATTTTAGTGCATGCCGTCCTCAAGAACAGCCTCCCGAGCAAGATCACTGGATTCTTGGTTGATTTCTTTTCCATGTCAAGAACATAGAAGTCTGCTGGGAACAGAAGATCCCCCACCCTGACCAACACGTCCTTCAAAACTCCATCGGGGTAGACTGTGGACAAATCCGCCAATTGAATGGCAACACGGGTAGGAGAAAGAGGTCCAAACCTCATCTCGTCGAACATGGCTCTCGCATTACATTTATCGAGGCTCCGAGATCAAGCATCGCCTTGGGTATTGACATAATACCTATTGTGCATGGGATAGCGAACATGACAGGATCCTTCTTCTTGACCGGGATGTGGTGATTCATGAGTGCTAACACATTCTCTACATGGAAACGGGCATTATCATGGTACTTGGTCTTCTTCAAACACATCTCTCGTAAAAACTTTGCACACTTTGGCATGAATTGTCACCATCAATAATGGAAGGTTGATTTCCACTTTCTTGAACACATTCATCATGTCCTCCAACTTCTTCTGATCACGATCGCGGGCAAAATGTCTCAGGTACGGGGCTTTTGCCTTAGTAGTGTGAGGAACGGTCCTCTTGGCCAAAGCCTCTGCCTCTCTTTCAGCCTTCAAAGAGTCCAACAACTCATCATCTTTATTGAATCCCAGCCTTGATCTCTCCATCTTCACGTAATCAAATAAGGCTTCATCCTCCTCATTATAGAAGAAGGGTTTCTTATTGGCCTTTATCCCTTCTTCGCGCTTTGCCTTCAGCTCCTTGTAGATGTCATTGATGTCTCCTGTACTCATCTTGGTTTTCTCTACTCGAACAGGTTCCTTGGGTTTGATCTTAGGCAACAGCCCTGGTAACGCCTTCCCACTTCGCAAAGTCACAGCATTGACTTGCTCTTTGTTGACCTCCACTTGGGCAGGAAGCCTTCCATTCTTGTCATCTACAAGTCTTGACAAGGTTTGGTTTATGTGAGTCAATTGAGCTTGAAGGTTATTCAATTGACCTCGACTTTCTAGTTGAAAGTTCTCAAAATCCCTTCTTAGCCTTTGGTTCTCATTTGTAAACTGATCAATGGTCTCCTTCATGAACTCCGTCTTAGTTGGTTCTCGATATGGAGGAACATAGTTATATTGTTGTTGAGGTGGTTATTGAGGTGGAGGAATGTACTGTTGTTGCTGCTGAACCAGCTGCTGCGGTTGTTGGTGGGCATGAGGTATTTGATAGTGGTTGTTGCCATACCTCAGGTTCTCGTGCTGGATCGGCCTATAGCCGAAGTTGTTGCCATAGTTGTTGTTATTGCCATACTGGAACCTTTGTTGCCCACCGCCTTGTTGGTTCTGACTTGTTTCCTTCACCTTCTCTCCTTCTTCCACAAACCAACTAGGACAATCTGAGGTGACGTGGGATGTTGCCTGACACATCTCGCATTTCTTTATGGCTCTTTGAACTTCCTTGCCATCTACCTTCTTATTCAAGGCCTCCATTTGACCATCCACCTTGGCCATGAATGCTTTCATGGTATTGACCAAGTTGTCTAAACTGCCTTTGTTGCCTTCATACCCCTCTCTCGGAATATCATCTTCATCTTGTGATTGTTCTGCTATTGCTCCGATTCTCTTAAACACCTCCGAAGGTGATTGATCACATATTGCTCCTCCACAAGCTGCAATTATCCATTTCCTCTCGGATGCCCTCAATCCTTTTAAGAAGTATTCAATCAAGTCAATGTCCTGAATTCGATGTTGAGGACATCTTGCTATCAACTTTTTGAATCTTTCATAGTAGTCATACAGCGACTCACTTCCACCCATCTTGATCGAGGAAATGGCATTCCTCCCACTTTGTATCCAGCCGACGGGTATGTACTTGTCAAGAAAAGCCTGCTGCATCTTTTTCCAGGTGTCGATGCTTCCCTCTGGCAAAGTGTAGAGCCACTCACGTGCTCCATCTAGTAGTGAAAATGGAAACGTGAGTAACCTTACGTAGTCGGGAAACGTATCTCGGGCAGCATCACGTTCTCGGGCAGTATCTCGGGTAGGAGGAGCATTGTTCCTCACAGTGCTGATCGCCATTCTCAAAGTCTTGAAGATGGGTCTGAGGGTCTTCTCCGGGATGATCGCTGAACTTGGGCAATATCTGTATCAGCGAATGTTTGAGCTCCCAGTTGCCATTGATGGTGGGCAACTGGATACTTGAAGATCTGATTCCCTTGTCGTCAGGGAACATAATCTGACGGATGGTTTTCTCTTGCTGTCCTGCATGGTTGTTGATGTCTCTGCTTCTGAACTGGATGTTGACTTCTTGTTGTCTATACTTGCTGTTGAGCTAGAATCGTCTTCTTGCTCGATATCCCGATCTTCTGTCAAGCTCCATGACTCTGAAGGTTCGTTGACGCCTTCCTCTAGATCTTTCTTCTTCTTGCGTTGTTCTGCTCGATTTCCCCTAGCTATCACCTCCAGGTGAACACCATGATCTTGTGGATCTCCGTCACTCCGTAGTTGTGGCTTAGGTATAAACCATGCTCAACTCAAGCTAGAAGAGAAAACTAGCTTAAAACCAAGTCCCCGGTACCGGTGCCAATTTGACGAAGGGTTGTCGCCACACTCTTCGTACAAATAAATTTATAGAACACCTCTTGCCCAACAAGACAGTAGTAACGGTAAGTGGGGTCGATCCCAAGGGACTTGGCGTAGATCTACTCTTCTTGGTAGTTCTCAACAGAAAGGGGTTATGGTCGAGATTGTATCTCAATATCCTATAACTAAACAAGTAAAATATCAAATAACAAAGAAGTTTGGGTTAGGGTTTCGAATTAATGATCCTAATTACTCATTACTCGTTCATTGGTGCAAAGATATTCAATTACCTGATCTCATTACTTGGTTTAAGACAAAGATTAGTTTATACTCTAATGGTCACGAAGTCACGATATAAACACACCAAGCTTATGTCTATCCAATTTTATAGATCTTGACCAGAAGGCAAGATCTCCTCCTTTGATCAACAAAGTCACGAAGACACTTCAGTAACGATGCCTGCCTAAAAGGCATTAAGAATAAACAGACCCATGACAGCCAAAAGGTAAGTCAATACCGACTGCTCTCCAATATTCTTTACCTTCTTGGGCACGAGAGATACTCTCGAGTTGATCCCAAATCCTGTTAATAACTTAATCTCAATATCTAGATGGTGATCAATCATATATCAATATCAATTAAACCTAGAATTAATCCTAAGTGTTTCGGGAATAAAATCAAATAACGAACTCACTCAATTAAACCTCACGAGTTTAAAACGAGTAATTTACGATGATATCATCTACATCCAACCAAACAATAAGTTTAGCTAGACATAATATTAAACGAAAACACAAAACATATAAGGGAAATCATAACTGAAATTGAACTGGAAAACGGTTGCTGCTCAAAAGCTTAAGTCAGCAACTAAGGTCCTAACTTCAAGTCAACAACTGAAAACTAATGCAGAAAAACTGGAAATGAAATATAAAAGTAATTCGCTCGTAGGACTTGTTTCTTCCTCACTTTCACTCAATCTAAAATGCAGAACTAAGCTAAAAGAACTCTCTAAACTCAAACTAAAACTCGCACCTGTTACAATATGAAGTTGGCCATATATATAGGCGATAGAATTAGGGTTAATATAGAATCCTTATTGGTTAAGGACTCTTTCCATCCTTATCCACCTCTTTCCTTGTCTATCCGGCTGCGATTTTACTTCCCTTTCATAGTAGATATCTTCATTGATTAGGTTTAGCTAAGATAAAAAAAGAAATCTTCGATCCTTATCCTCTTCCTTGGAGAAAAAGAAATTTGCAGCTGCTCCGACTTACATCTTGACTTCGATGTCTGCATCATGTATCACTTCCTAAGCTGACCAAGATCCTGGCTCCTCCGGGTACGTTGTCTGTTGGCTTCAAGGATATGGGGAGGTACTTCCTGACTTGTAGATTGAATAGAATGTTGTTGCCCAGCTACAAGCTTCCAGCCCTATGCCCATTTACATCGTATCGCCATCTCAGCATCTCAACAACAGATTTCACCGGTTTTGGCCAAGATCCCACCTGTTCTTCCCTGTACACCTTCTCTCGACTTTGTGTCCTCTCAGACACACTTTGACTCGATAAAGACTAAAAAGAACAAGAAAAACACAAGAAAAGATGGACACAAATATGGGTTCATCAGTGCAGTGGGACCATTGATTTTAGGGACAGTCCTCTTGGCCAACAGTATTGCTTCCATATCTTCTTTAAGGGACTCAAGCAATTCTTCAACCTCTTTTGAACTAAAATGGGGTTCTTCTTTGCCAAGATGGCAACCTTCTTCTCAGCTTCCAACTCACGATTTATTTCATCCGAATCCCCTGATCCCATCTTGGTCTCCTCCACCTTTTCTGGTTCCTTAGTTGGCAGCTGAGCACTATTTCAAGAAAGGATCTTCCACTTCTCAAGGGCACTGCATTGACCTATTCCTTGTTGATCTCCACTTGAGCAGGAAGGCGCCCGCTCTTTTCTTCAACAAGCTTAGATAACGTCTGAGTGATGTGTGTCAATTGAGCTTGAAGATTGTTAGATGTACCTCAACTTTCAATCTGAAAGTTCTCAAAGTCCTTCCTAAAACAATTCATGGTATCCTTCATGAATTCTCCTCTATTCTGGTCACGATAGGGAGGAACGTATGGATGTTGCTATTGTTGGGCAGGTTGTTGAGGCTGTTGATGAGGAGGTGGCACCTGGTAGTGGTTGTTGCCATACCTCATATTCTCATTCTGGCGGAATCCGAAGTTATTGTTCAACCCATAACCGAACCTTTGTTGTCCAGGCACACCTTGTTGATTCTGCCCCATAGCCTTGACCACTTCTTCCTCAATAAACCAATTGGGACAATCAGAAGTAATGTGGGTCGAGGCTTGGTACACTTCACATTTCTTGACAGCCTTCCTCACAACTACTTCTTTCCCATCTACTTTTCTGTGCAATGCCTCCATTTATCCTCTATCTTGGCCATGAATCCTTTATAGTTTTGACCAGAACGTCTTTGTTTCCACCATAAACATGAGAATTCCCCCTAGGAATATCATCCTCATCTCTCGATTGCTTGGCCATAACAACTATCTTCTTGAACACTTCCGCTGGTGATTGATCAACAATTCGTCCTCCACAAGCAGCTATTATCCGTTTTCTCTCTAAAGCTCGCAATCCACGCATAAAAATACTCAACAAGATCGGTTTCTTCAATCCGGTGTTGTGGGCAGCGCGACAACATCTTCTTGAACCTTTCATAGTACTTATATAGTGACTCATTCGCTCCCATCTTGACTGAGGAAATTGCATTCCTCACGCTTTGGATGCGACCAACGGGAAAATACTTGTCAAGGAATGCCTGTGGCATCTTCTTCCATTTGTCCATACTTCCCTTGGGCAAGGTGTAAAGCCACTCTTGTGCCCCATCAAGTAGTGAAAGGGGAAACATGAGCAACCTTACGTAATTCTCAAATCTCTCATGAGGATCAGTGACCCTAACGGTGCTGCATGTTAACTCAAAATTCTGAAGGTGAGTTTATGGATATTCCCTTGGATGATTATTGAACTTGGGCAAGATCTGAATCAATGAATGCTTAAGCTCCCAATTTCCAGTGATCTCGAGCAACTTAATGCTCGAGGGCTTGATACCCTTGTCATCAGGGAACATGATCTCCCTTATGGTCTTCACTGTCATCTCTTCTGGTTTTGATTCTTCGCTCTCTTGGTCAGAGTAAGACTCGTCTTGCTCAGAGTAATAGTCTCCTGTCAAGCCTAGGACCGCTTAAGGTTGGTTGGCGTCGTCCTCCACGGTGCTCTTCCGTTTTCTTGCTCGGATTGCTCTCACCTCCTTCTCAAGATCCTCTATGAATAAAAGTTCACCTGGTTCACTCCGAGTTTTTGGCTTGGGTATAAAACCGAACTCAAACTTTGAAGATTAACTATCTTAGAACCGATTTCCCGGCAACGGCGCCAATTTGATGAAGCCTTCGTTTAGCTTCGCGCAAATAAATTTACAGTAGACAGTAGTCAGTGGTAAGCAAGATCGAACCCAAGGGAATTGACGTAGTCTCTCTTCTTTGTAACTGGTGTTGCAAAAAAAAGGGCTTTGGTCACAACTACACTTGTCTTTGTCAACAAGTACTGAAAAACTTTAACTGAAATCTAAACAGAAACTTGTTCAATAATAAAAGTGACCTGGATTAGGTTCGATTCATTGAACATATACACTCACTCGATCATGGGTGCACAAATTTTATTACATGCAATTGCTATTTAGTTTCCAAGTAGATTAATTCTAGCCATTTGGTCACGAAGTCACAACTAGAATACTCTACTCTCATTTATCCTTTTAACTTATATTATGCCAGAGACACTCTACGCAAAACCCCTTTGTTGGTCAAGAATGCCACGAAAACTCTTCCGCAACTATCTTGCCCAAGAAGCATTACTTTCTTTTAGACCCCAAACTAGCCAAGAGGTGCTCAAGACACCGACTGCTCTCCAATACTCGCTATCTATTCACGCACAAGAGACACTTTTGTGTTAACCCTGATTCTATTAGTGATCTAGACTCCTTAACTTATTGGTGATCAAGCAATTAGTTATCTTGCCCAAATCTATAATTAAGCCCTAAGTATTTCGGGAATTGTAATACCCTGAACTTTTATAAGTCTTTGAGTGTGTTTTAAATGCGTTTATATGTTTAACTAACGTACTTTGAGTGATAAATTTTTTTCAAGAAAAGAGATTTTCTTGAAAATGACGAAAATGCCTTTATGTGCTTTAATGTGATTTGTCTCGTTTCGATTATTCGAAATGAGTATGTGATGTATTGATTGAGCTTTATTATATGAGTTTGAGTATGAGTATGAATTTTGAAGAATTCTGAGAACTTTCACTTTTGACGAATAGTGCCGATAAGCGAGGAATCACTAATCACAACGAACTCCGAATTTAGTTTAATTAGTGTCTTTTGAATCTAGATTTAATTCTAAGACCCCTGAGATATGTTAGAATTTTTTCTGAGATCACATGAGAGAGTTTTAAAATTTATTCCTTAACGGTTTAATTAACCGAACGATTTTTAGGGTTTTCTTCGTTACTTGGAATTTTGACCTAAAAATTAGATATTCGGATTCCTTGAATTATTTCATGAGATATGAAGATGGAATTGAGATGTTTTCGATGTCGGGAACGAGTTGAAGAGAATTTTTAGACATTTTCAGTGTTAACGGAAAAAACACGGATATATTCTACCGAAAAACTTTTTCATCCGGAGAAAATTATACCCGTTAAAAATGAGAAATTTTCACTTATCTCTCTCCCTCTCTCTCTGCCGACATGAGCCCTTCTCTCTCTCCTTAATATATTCTCTAACCTAGTTATCTATTTTCAAAACCTATGACGAGAATATCATCATTTCATTTCCTTAATTTCAAACTTTCGTATCTCTTAAGATATATCTAGCAAATTCACTCATCTCTCTCTCTTCTCTCTCTCTCTCTCTCTCTCTCCATCGAAGAAACCAAGAAGGAGAAGGAATTTTCTCTCTTCTCTCCCTCTCTTCACCGCACACACACACACATAGATGTAGGAGAAAAAAAACTCCATTGAAGTCCAAGATTTCAAGCTTCCAAGCTTCAAGAAGTTCATCATCTTCATTCCTCAAACCCTAATCAAGAAGGTAACCTAGTTCTTCAAGCTTGAAATCATTTCAAGATCAAAATCATCTCTGTCTTTTTTTCTCTTTAATTTCGGCATCTATGCCCTAAAAGAGATAATTGATTTTTGTTATTGTTCTTGAGGTCTAAAGATGGATTTCTCCATGAAAATCCAAGCAAATTCTTGAGCTCATCATTTCCCTTCATCCATCGGTCCAAGCTTCATCAAGAAGGAGGAGTTCGATATATTTTTTCTCTAAAGTATGTTATTCATTCGATTTTTGTATATATATAATATATAAGCCCTAAAGAAAGAAAAATATGCATGGTTAATTTATGCTTAGGCAAACCTAGGGCTTGTGATGGTGTTAATCGATGATGATGATGATGTGAGGATATAATGAGTAGAACAAACCCTAGAAGTTTATCTAAGAATAAAGAGGAAAGAAAAGAAAATA